>JAJOOR010001199.1:0-47991 GCA_036250505.1 Solanum acaule
TGAAATGGGATGATTGATAGAATCGATATTTCATAGTAGGACTAATGGGATTTTAGGGTCTGAAGACAGGTTAGTCCTTGGGCTTGGTCACTTGAAAGATGCATGGCATCAGAGAAGAAGGAAAATTAGCCAACATCAGTGCAATGTTTTATAATCACATGTAGGGCGCTAGATTAGAACAAATGATACGGTTTAAGCTCGACAACATAATGATGGTTAAAGGGAACATTTCAGCAAGAATTTACTTTTCATTATTAGTTGAGGTGCGTGCTAGCTGATGTAAATCTCTCATTTATTCATCAATGAAGGGAGCGAAAGACAGAGAGTCTAAACTGTTCCATATATCATCCACGTATTTGGTGAATGTCCATGCAGAGGTTAGAAAGGGAAGGAAGTCGGATAGTTGTTCCTTGCTAGTGTTTGAGAAGAAGAAACCCAGTTTTGAAGCTACTGAAACTCATAAGCAGTTTAAGTTCAAATTGTGAGAGATGGCTGAATTGAAAGTTCAGGGTAAGGTCTATGTACGTCCTACCCTCCCCCGACCTCACTTGTGGGATTGCACTGGGTATGTTGTTGTCGTTGTTGGCTGAATTAGAAGATGGTCTTTCAAAAAAAAAAAAATGTTCCTTTCTGTAATTAGGATCCTCCAAATATGAAATGTTAGTGCTCTGGCTATCTTGCTCTTGACAGTCAGAAATGGATGCTGAGAGTTGCTCATTTAGCCGGGCTAAATGAGCAATCAAAGGTTTGGTTTTAACTTGAATAATTTGCATTTTGTCTCCAAAATGCTTCCATGTCCTAAGGTATGTTGCCTCTATATTAATCAAATGAAACATCTACGATGTTTGCATGTCTTGAGATATGTTGCCTCTGTTGTATCATAAAGATCTCAACGTAATGGCTTTGTCGATAAACCTCAGGCTTAGGAAGTTTTCACTATCATTTTTCTTGCAGAGCTCACTGGTTGATCTTCCATTGAAGAACTACTACAGATATGTTATACCAACACTGGTATGTCAGAACAACTTGTCTTTGCAAGTCCTTCAGTCATAATTTTTTTGATGGACATATTGTTCTCCCTGTCTCATTAATGCTAATTTTACAGGATGACTTTAGTAGTACAGATTACACCATTTATGGTCCCAAAGCGTTTTTTGCTAATATGCCACCTTCTAAGACGCTGACTATGAATCTAGATGTTCCTGAGCCATGGCTTGTTGAACCTGTAGTTGCTGTGTAAGTTTTTCAAAAGATTATGGAACTTATACTAATGGCATATTTCACAGGCTACTTAGTGATGATATCTGCCTAAACTTGCAGCCATGACCTAGATAATATGTTGCTTGAAAACCTAGGAGAGACTAGGACACTACAAGCAGTGTATGAACTTGAAGCACTAGTCCTAACAGGTACTTCGTTCTCCTCTATTTGATGTTATCACTTTTGTAACCTGAGATATTGGCGATAGAGGAATAATGGGATGGACTGCAGATGAGCTAATTCCCTAATTGTAACCCCAGATATTGGCTAAAGAAGAACAATGCCATAGTTCCACTGCAAATGAGTTAATTGTTCTAGTTTCTAAACTATTTGATCAGGTCATTGCTCTGAGAAGGATCATGAGCCTCCTAGAGGCCTTCAGCTAATCCTAGGCACTAAAAGTACACCTCACTTGGTTGACACACTTGTCATGGCCAATTTGGGTTATTGGCAAATGAAAGCGTTTCCTGGAGTTTGGTACCTGCAGCTTGCTCCTGGTCGAAGCTCAGAGCTTTATGCTTTGAAAGACGATGGTGATGGTGGTCAGGAGACAACTTTGTCAAAACGGATCATTATAGATGATTTGCGTGGTAAACTTGTTCACATGGAAGTGGTTAAGAAAAAAGGCAAGGAACATGAGAAACTGTTGGTTTCGGCTGATGATGATAGCCATTCACAAGAGAAGAAAAAGGTGATGATTCCCCTTTAATATTTTGTAAAACATTTCCCTTTACAGAAAAGAACTTATTATGGATCAGTAACTCTGAAATAATTAATAAGTAGTAGGAATTCTAATTTTCTTGTTCACAGGGTAACCAGAACAGTTGGAATTCTAATATACTTAAATGGGCTTCTGGATTTATTGGTGGCAGTGACCAATCCAAGAAGAGTAAAAACACTCCAGTGGTAATTCCTCAAGTTCCACTCATCAAATATAGTAATCATACACATGAAGTTATCTAGAGAAAGTGATGGTGTTGGTTAAACGATTTCTTTTCCTTGTCAAAGGAGCAGGTAACCGGTGGTCGTCATGGGAAGACGATTAACATATTCTCTGTTGCTTCTGGACACTTGTGAGTTTTCTGATTTGGGTTCATCTTTTTCTTTTACCCTGCATTTTGATGCTCCTTAGGTGGTCTCTTCGAATGCTTTACTTTTTTCATTTCTAACAAGAAAAAGAACCCATGAAAGAAACTAAATCTTTTTGCCATGTTAGTTTATTCTCATGTATTTTTCACTTCTAATGTTATATGGCATACCTACTTTCCTGATAATTTATGGACAGTTGTATAGTTTTGGCCAGACTTATATTTTACTTATCCAAGAAGTTTAGGTCAGACTTTAATATGATCTCCCTAATTTTCTGCTTCTACTGTAATTTCAGCATCTAACAGCTTTAAGATGTACATTGCAGATATGAACGCTTCCTAAAAATTATGATACTAAGTGTTCTGAAGAATACTCAACGGCCAGTGAAGTTCTGGTTCATAAAAAACTATCTGTCTCCTCAGTTCAAGGTTTGCTAACTTAACTTGCATTCTTCACCTTAATTCTTTTTAGCTGCTTGTTTCAATCTTTAAATTTTACACGTTGAACTAATGAGATACTTTGTTCTTTTAGGATGTAATCCCGCATATGGCTCGAGAATATGGTTTTGAATATGCATTAATTACCTACAAATGGCCTACATGGTTGCACAAACAAAAGGAGAAGCAAAGAATCATTTGGGCATATAAAATTCTGTTTCTTGATGTCATTTTCCCCCTGGCGCTGGAGAAGGTATTCATTCCCCCCCTCCCTTCCCCCCATTTGTTTTTTGAATTCAATACATTATCCCTACTAGATCTTGTATTTTGTTGGTTGTGAGCTTATAGTCGATTGAACTTCTGTAATGTGTTATCGTGCAGGTTATCTTCGTAGATGCAGACCAAATTGTAAGAACTGACATGGGAGAACTTTATGACATGGATTTGAAAGGACGGCCCCTTGCATATACACCTTTCTGTGATAACAACAGGGAGATGGATGGCTATCGTTTTTGGAAACAAGTATCTGCATTTCTTTCTATTATTTTACCACTTCTCTTTCTGCTCACTCATTGTCCTTTTATCTGAGAACGGAACTACTCATCAGCTGTTCAAACTTTTGCATTTACTGACTAAGCTGTTCACTAATGTTCTTTGTATTTTATTGAATAGGGCTTCTGGAAGGAGCATTTACGAGGAAGACCATATCATATTAGGTATCATTACCTCTGATATGTTTAATCACATATATAATAATTGTAGTTATTTGTAAAGTGAACAAGCTTTCCATGGTGAATGCTATCTGCAGTGCTCTATATGTTGTCGATCTGCTAAAATTCCGGGAGACTGCTGCGGGAGATAATTTACGAGTGTTTTATGAGACCCTGAGCAAGGATCCAAACAGTCTTTCGAATCTGGATCAGGCAAGTAAATGCTTTCATGTGCAATCATCATATCATTCTACAACGCTGGCTCATCATAAGTATCTCCTTTTTTTGTTTTGACTTACTTGAAGCAAGCGATAATGTGTTGGTTCTGAGGGTACACAATGTCTTTGCATTCTACTGGGTGCTTTCTGCTAGTGTACGCACTGGAAGTAGATAATTCTTTTATAATCAGATATCTTTCCATTTTGAATTTCTTCATTTTAGATTAGAGAGCTTAAGAAAATATAGAAATTATTATTTATAAATGGAGATAGTTAAACATTATTATCCTAAGATGCCTTTTTTCCATTTGAATTTTTTCGTCCAGCAACTTAAAACTAGTAATTCTTGCTGTTGCATAGTGATTACAGTGGTTATATTCAGGATGTATTAATTGGTAAATGACGACAACCAAGTAGACCTGGCATAAATTATGTCAATGACAAGTTACACCATGCATATGTTATGGTAAAGTTAGGAATCTGCCCAAGCATTTCAGGAAAGTTCCATAGTTTACAATCAATATAATTTCCTGATAAAATTTCTCTGTATCTACATTTCAATACAAGTGGTTGAGACATTGCCACCAAGCTTTAAGGTTTCCATAATATGTTGATTATATTGCTCTTTACTTTTATATTGTGCTACTACTGACAAGAATCCTTGTATCTCAGGATCTTCCAAACTATGCTCAGCATACTGTACCCATCTTTTCACTCCCACAAGAATGGCTTTGGTGTGAGTCATGGTGTGGTAATGCAACAAAGCCCAAGGCAAAAACAATAGACCTCTGCAATAATCCCATGACAAAAGAACCCAAGCTCCAGGTAATAACTGAGCTGCCTCACCGTGTTAATGGTTTCATTCCATAAGCCAACATCTTCTACTTGCAGTTTGTCCTTTGTATCATTAGCTCCACTTTTTTCTTGTTTATCTTGTAGGGCGCCAAGAGGATAGTGGCGGAGTGGCCAGAACTTGACTATGAAGCTAGACGCGTTACTGCAAAGATCTTGGGTGAAGACTTTGATCCCCAAGACCAGGCAGCACCTCCTGCTGAAACACAAAAAACCATTAGCGATACTCCATTAGAAGATGAGGAATTCAAGTCAGAACTGTGAATTTGATGCAAGGCAAGTATTCCTGGTGCTTAGACACCCCTTCTTATCGGATAGATTCACTTTTTGGTGCATCTCAGCTGCCATTGTAAAAAGGCTAAGAGCAGTGTTTGTTGAGATGGTCGATTGAGGCAGAGACAGAAAAATTAATTAGCTAAGAAGGCTTTAAATGCACGTTTACGAACCAATTTTGCAATTTGCCCCGCCCTTAGTGGAGAGGCAGACTTGACATGTCATATGGATAGATAGTTGCAGAAGATTCTTGGTAATATATATGATTTATTATGTGCAACTCTCCACAGATTGGGCAGTTAGGAAACAACTTTCAAGAACTTTTATTGTTGAAAGTTGGAACATTCTTCAATTTTGATATGTAACATTGAGGTCTCACCAACATTCCAATAACTTGAAAGGTTTAAGCAGTTAAATTACTCCATCCCTCCCCAACATTTGTTCTTAATTATATCATGTAAATTCTTATATTTTGTGTTTTAATTATAGTGATCTTGATACACAACACTGATACTTAAAACATTCACATTATATAATGGATGTCATAAAAATAAGTATCAGATTCATAACTCTTTTGATTCAAATGTCATTATAAAGAACTCATTAGTTATGACATAATGTATATGATACAATAGATATGAGTCACAACAATGTATATATAGTAAAAACTTATGTCTCATATACACATAAATTCTTTATTAAAATGTTATATATTCAAATTTGATTTTTTAAAACACAACATGTCACAAATTATTTATCAGATACACCATTGACACATAAAGATGAAAAAATCAATGTATCATCCACATTTTTCTAGATTACTACAAGTACTTTATACATCTTAATTGATACATTATTAATATTGTCTACCAGATACACAATATTAACCTAATACATTTTATACAAATCAGTCATATACATATGTTCGTTATATAAATATATCTGATACAACTCAATTGTTAATCCCTTTGTTACATGTATCATATACAATCAGATACAAAATAATGATCACACCATAACTCATGAAATTACTATACGCACTCTTCGTTTACTACTAATGTATCATGACATACATATCCATATAAAGAGTTTTAGTATTTTTTTCTGAACCTTCGACACGCATAATTTCTCCAGATGTAGAGACAACGTAATGTATCAAATTTCCAAGTGAGATATCCAACCTCATGTTTCTTTACCTCGACGTACAATCTTACTCCCATATCATTCCTAATAATCAATGGAGAAGAATTACCTTATACCATGTATCGAATCTCAAATTTTTTTCTTAATGCATCAATATTCAATTTTGTCACAATGGCTGAAATTAAGTTGATGAATGAAATATTTTCACCAACGACGATTTCTTCATTTTTGTATCATTCATAACTAACCTCGTTTTTCCCAGATTTCTGAATGTCTTAGCAAAATCAAAATATTCATTATGTATTTTATGAAATTATCAGCTACTGAATGAACTACTACTACAACAATCATCATCTAATACTTATAATCTTGTTTTCACAGTGTCGAGTGACATTGTCACTAATGCAGACACTCTATTAGCCATAGCTGCACTCAACCCTTGAACTGCAAAGATTGTCTTCCCATCTGGCCTATAACCGGCCTCGTCATCTTTCTTGAAGAAAAAAGAAAACTAATCTAGATATTAATTCATTTTTTCTATTAAAATTAGCTAAACGAAGAACAAGGAGAAGAGATTTGAATTTTCAATTTTTCAATTATTTTGAATCTGGTATCCTTTGTCAGTGGATAATTGATAATAATGTGAAACTGAAAAGCGTCAATCATGGAATTTGAATTTGATTTTCAAATTTCTCCCCTTATTATGCTTAATAGATGGTAGTTGATGTATCAATAATAATGTATCTGCCCAATTAGTTTGTATCCGGATGGCCTTAAAAACATGGGATTTATGTAATTAGAAAAATAGTAGGGATAGGAGGTAATTTCACTCTTACACTATGGGATTTATGTAAATTATACATAAAAAAAAGTACATGAGATGAAACAACTAATTGTTATCAAGCCCATTTGCTAATATTATCATTATAATCTATAATGTAAATATTTTTTAACTCACCAACCAACACCAGAAAACATTATGAAAATGACTCGTCGGACAAAACACACTCAATTATTTTCTTGTGATACATGTTTTGACTTCCTCTTGCTATTACAAGTTTCCTTCATCAACATCAAAAAGCCTTTCACTACTTTTTATTTATTTTTGGTAAAATTGTACATCACTAAAATAAATTCTTCTAATCTCTGGACTCTCTATATCTCATACGGCACTTTTATTTTTTCACATTCCTAAAGAATAATGAAGAAAAAAAGAAGAAGTCCCCTAATTATGACAATTTAATTTGTTTGCGTTTCTTCATAAATTAAAAGGCCTTGTGAGTGAGTGCATATCAGTTTCCCAGTTACGTCTCACTGAAGATGGATGGTTCATTGAAGTTAATAAAGATTAATTTACGTGTAGATGAAAGGGTAAACATGTTATTTGTCTTGTCCTTAAAACATAATATACTTATTTTGGCAAGGTACAAAAATTAAATAGCAACCCTGTGATGGATATTCTTGAATAATTTTATGAAATTAATTATGTGTTCAAATTATAGAAGTCTTTTATCCATGGCCTTTCAAGAATATTTTTTCTCTCTCTTATGTAATTAACCAGAGTGTTGAGAATATAATTAAAATGTGTTTAATAAAAGTATTAGTGAAATTCAAACGTGTGACATGAGTGATTAGAATTGTAACCTATTGGTTAGGGAAATGTTCACATGACCCTTTTGGATTAAGATAACTCATAATGTCAAAATCAAGGTAGGGGACAGGGGGTGGGGTAAAGAGGGGTTGTGGGATTGAGACTATGCATGAAAATACACCACATTAATTCACCAGTTTCTTTGGGGACTAGTCAAAAAACTCATACTAAGGGTAATGGTCCCTTTTATATATAGATTGTGAGATCATTGCAATAATTTTCTTGTGATACATGGAATTTGCTTGTCGGATAAATCTGTTCATGTGCAATAGCTCGCAAATTACATAAAAAATTGAACTAACTAAGCAAGTTTGATGCGACAAGAAAGTATCATATATTACATTGGTTTAATAATTTTCTTTGTTTTTCATTTGTTAGACGTTCTTCTCCTCTAGGCTTATGATGTTTGACAAATTTGTCTGTTTATTCCATTTTTTGGCTACGAGGTTCTTCACTTTATCATATATTGCTAGCAAAGGCAAATCTACACATACCTTAACAGTTTACGAGAATTTAATATTTTTTGTTCATACACTAATTAAGTATGTGTTAAGAAGAAATTATTGAATGTCTATAAATAATTAACTGTAAACTCAATTATAATTATAATATCTTAACTTAAAATCATCGTACAAATTTATAAACTTTAAATTCTAAAATTGTCTGTGCTCTTAACCAAAAAAATTCAATCATAATAGGTCTTGAAATAGAATGTTACAGATGTCCGGTGATTACAAATTAGGTCAATTGAAGTCAAATTCAAACATCATGCGTTTTGTGAGGGGCTCTTAAATTAACAATTGTCCACTTGATAATTATATGAACATAGAAGAACAATAATGAAGTTAAAAATCTGCAAATTCCTTGTTTGTTTTTGTCTAAAACATGCAAAACAAACATATAAAAACAATGAAAAGACATCATACAATATTATTGATAACAACATATCCAAGTTGGAAGACTAATTGCACCTAACGTGTCTAATTCATAAGTAAACACAAAGCCAAACTATAAATTATACCTAATTTTTTTTCTGCCATTTAATTAGTAAAATGCCTACCCTATGGGCCGCCCCTCCTCCCCAACCCCAAAAAGAAAGGAAAAATAAAATAGTCTTTTTTCCTATGAATAAATTATATATACAACATAAAGTCTTGAACATGGATGTATTTAATTAAACAACTTAATTAACATATTAAGATTACTATTTGGGGTAAGTTTTTTATCAAGCATGCATCCAACAAAAGGACTAGCTAGCATAGTTGTAGCTTGCAATATGAACTGAGAACGGATTTTTGAGTTTAGCAAATCCTCATAAGATCGCGATCCTAAATCAAATTTTTAATATAAAAATACCTAAATACAACTATGTTAAGCTTGCAGTCAAGTAATTATGTGTATTGAAGTGTCCATATACGAGTTTGACTGAATTTCAATAATTTGTGCTAATATTTTTTATATCATTGATATATAAAATCTAAACTCAAAAGGTACGTATTGTCTTGGTAAGTGCGACCTTGAAGAATCATGGAGCTAGCAGTGAGTATAAGCATTATATAGCCATCAATTCATCTCATCTAAACATACATACATTAATATTTGTCTTGTTCAATGAAAAAGTCATTACATGTCAACATGAAATGCATCTTGCTCATAAAATTATTATTAAATAGTACTATAGTAAATTTGTGTCCATTTCTCGACATAAAAAGGTTTGTTGAAGAGGGCCCTCCACTATACACTAATTTACGTATAGGACATAATATCACATCTCTCCAACCATCTTGATTTATTATTCAAGATCTTATCATAAATAAAAATCAATCAATAACACACTACCTAGCAACAAACATATAGTCAGTAAGTGTATTCCCAATTTTATGAAGATAAATAAAGAGATTGTTTCTAATAAATCTTTGATTCAAATAAAATATATCAAAATTCAGTATAAAAAGAAAAAATGGTAGCGATAAAAATCAGGCTGAAAATATTGTAGAAGAGAGTAGTAACAATAACAAAATGATACAATAACTGAGGCAATTAAACAATAAATTATACTATTAATATAATCAAAGAATAAAAGAATTAAAGTAGCTAGTAATTAAAATAACCTTTTATCCTACTTCTCAACCCCACTAACATTCTATCTTAATCGTCGAAACTTTTAAATCCGCAAATTAAGAAGTCACTAGCTAGCAGGTAGTGCAATTTGTCACTAAGGCAAAAAAGGGTCCAATTTTACACAAGCATCTTTCAAAGGTCACTTTTGACATAAATATTATTGGACCACATATGGTCCACATTCCATTATATCATAACACACACCACAATTTAATGAGCTTCTATGTATGCTCTCCTACGTACACAATTTACATCCAAAATAGTACTCTTTCTCTCTTGCAATTATTCATCTAACTTTATCATCAACCCCCCACAATTGTACTATCATTTTAGCTTTTTTGTTCATATAGATAGGTACATATCTCTTTGTTAACATCAATATGCAAATGAGCTATTCATACAATAACTTCACAAAAAACATGATTGTTGAAGATAGCAAGAAAGAGCAACATGTTGTACAAGATGATAGTAGCCATGAGAGTAGCAATTCAACTACTTCAATAGATGATCTTAGTTTCCGGAACTTGTCGAAGCTCATTCTCCCTCCTCTTGGTTCCAATGGTTCCAACACAAATCAAACTCACGAGAAAGGATTTATCATCACTCCTATGGATTCAAGATACAGGTTCGTAGAATTAATAAAGAGTTTAATTAACTTCTATATACTGACAGTCACTGCTGATGAAGTAGATAAAAATAATTTCTAGCCATAGTATATATATCAATATGTTTCATAACTAATTAAGAAGAAAGAAAAGAAAAGTTGTAGATATTATATAAATTCACTTATTTACAATTTCTGAGTTAGAAATAGTATGTACCAACTACAAGAAGTTTTTGTTTATGGATTGTCATTCCTAAAAATAGAAATCTCTAGAGCTACGGTTAAAATTAATTTCTTAAATAAAAAACCGACAAATACTTTTAGGTGTTTGAAATGATTCAACGTTTAAGATCAGGTCTAGGCATCAAGAAAATCATCACTATGGTAAGTAATTACATTGATTAAAAATAATTAACCATGGTCCTATAGGGTAATATATGTCACATACACGTGAGATGGTTGCTTTAAGCTAAAGATCTACCTAAAATTGTTCTTCTATCTTATCAATACGGGGTAAGACTATATACACATCACCTTCCCTAAATTTCACTTATGAGGTTACACTGAATATGTTATTATTGTCTTATACACGTGGCCCGTGTGGGGCGTAAATTCCTTAACTAATGGATGTGTAAAATATATATATGTATATGCAGGTGTTGGGAGAGTTTGATGGTAATAATGGTGGCATATTCTGCATGGGTATGTCCATTTGAGATAGCATTCATGCACTCAAATCCAAACACAACTCTATACATAACAGACAACGTTGTTAATATCTTCTTTGCTGCTGATATCTTCTTAACTTTCTTTGTTGCCTATATTGATGCTACAACTCAACTCCTTGTACGTGACAGGAGAAAAATTGCTATAAGGTACGTAACATATATATATATACATCCAAATTGCTCTATAGTATTAATTATAATATAACATGTTAAGAGGCTAAATTCGATGAATTAACCATGCTTAATTTTTTTATATAATTAATTACCTTATAAGTGTATTTGGTTTGTGTAAATAACTTTTACACCAATAATGCATAGAACTTTTTAATCATGTATTTTTCTCAAAAGTTTAACCTAGTTACTAATTATCACCGACAAGGAAAAATAATAATTAAAGTTAATTCAACCACTAGGGGAAAAAATTGGTCCTTTATTTTAACCTCATTAAGCAAATAAAAAAGCTCTGTGGGTCCAAAATGACCAATCATATATAGATGAGATTTATTGCACACAATGCTCATAGAATCTTGGCACTTTAAAAATAAAAATAAAAATAAAAAATCTCTTTTGGGGTTAAACTCTATGGAATCAGAAAAATAGAATATTTGATATATCAAAAATAGTGGGAGAAGTATATATATATATAGCACAATCTAGAAAAAATTGACCCGTCTTCTTTTTTTCTTTTGGGTCAAAGAAAAAATGTATATAAAAACGTGAATATTTTTTTTTTAATTCTATGAAGGTTGATATTCTTGCATATCACGATGAAAGTTGTGATTGCAAGTAGATTTGATCCTTTAAAAAGGAAACGCATTTCTCATCTTTGCTTGAACGTTAGGTACACCACATACTGCATATATCACTCTTTTTTGTATATACTCAGTATTCAATCGAAATAGCGAGGGTTTCAAAAAATTATAATACATAGCGAGAGTTTAGATTTTATTTGTTTTGCTTTGTATTTATTTGCTTGAAGCTATATCAATCCACTATCGATATATCAATTCGCATTATATCTATTATATGATCGATTTATATATATCTAATCACTCTATATCAAAGCAAATAAATATAAATTCAGAGCAAATTAATATACTGAACTATTAATTCGTTTGATAATTAGCCAAACTATCCCCATAACTGATAATTAGGATACTGCTATTTCTAAAATTTCCTCACTTTCTCTGCCTTCATTTGCCAATATTTGGTTCTGCAATGATCATCAGAATATATCAAAATCTATAAATCCTTTTATTCTCTGACAAATTGACTTAATATATTATAATTTCATTAGAGCCTCTCCCCACCCAACATAAAGAATTATAGAAAGAATTACCAATAAACAATTTTCAACACCCTTTTTGTTTCCACTTTGAGAATCTGGAATAATCTTTTGGCTATACAAGTGGAAAGGTGCACCAAAAAATAAACAAATGAATTCTATCTCCAGGCACTAAAAAATAATATGAACCATATGAGTTATGCCAATTCCCAAAGTAAAAAGTTTTTTTCAAAATAGGTAATTGTTTAAATCATAAGCAACCAAACGTGTTACAATAAGATCATGTCATTAGAACAGTTTCTTTCTTATGTCTTGTCTTTCTATAAGTGAGTGGATAGCTAATATCAGGTTCGAAATTATATTGTATATATAAAATTATTTCTTTTTTATATAATATAATATAATAGACATTGAATTTTTTTTTATGATGATAATACAGATACTTATCAACATGGTTTATAATGGATGTGGCATCAACCATACCATTCGATCTTTTAGCGTTGTTGCTCACTGGCAAACACCAAGTTGGTGTTTCTTACTCTGTTTTAGGAATGCTCAGATTTTGGCGTCTTCGCAGGGTCAAACAATTTTTTACCAGGTACAGTCCTCATTTTTATTACTAATTCTTTCTTATTTAGATGGCAAATGACATATCAATATGAAATTAATTATACTCCTTTTTATTTATTGGCAGACTTGAAAAGGATATGAGATTCAGCTACTTTTGGGTCAGATGTGCCAGACTTTTATTTGTAAGTACTTGAAAAACGATGTTAATTTGTTGTAACAGGTAACTTGAAAAAAAAGAGTTTACTAATCTCATTTTTACTGATGGTTACCTTTCATTGTCTTTTTAGATGACCTGATAATGTAAATTTGTATACTGTGGGTGTATATAAGTTAAACTCATAAAGAAAACTAATTTTAAATTGTATGTAACAGGTAACGCTATTAACAGTGCACTGTGCTGGATGCCTATACTATTTGCTAGCTGATAGATATCCACACCAAGGAGATACATGGTTAGGAGCTATGAATCCAAATTACAAGGAGACGAGTCTTGTGATTAGGTACATTGCAGCTTTGTATTGGTCCATTACCACCATGACTACTGTTGGTTATGGTGACCTTCATGCTGTCAACACTTTAGAAATGGTCTTCATCATTTTCTACATGCTCTTCAATCTTGGCCTCACTGCTTATATAATTGGTAATATGACCAATTTAGTTGTTGAAGGAACTCGTCGCACCATGGAATTCGTAAGCTTTGTTACTTTTCTTTGCATTGCAAGTGTATACAAACGTTTGATCATTAAATAAGTGTTTTGTTATGTTATGTTGCAGAGAAATAGCATTGAAGCAGCATCGAATTTCGTTTGTCGAAATCACTTGCCTCCAAGATTAAAAGACCAAATATTGGCTTATATGTGTTTAAGATTCAGGGCCGAGAGTCTAAACCAGCAGGAATTGATTGAACAACTTCCCAAGACAATCTGCAAAAGCATCAGGCACCATTTGTTTTTGCCAACAGTGGAGAAAGTTTATCTTTTCAAAGGTGTCACAAGGGAAATTCTGTTACTTTTGGTAAGATATCACTTTTGTTTGAAAATGGTTTTATATACATGTATAATTGTGTCTAATTGATGAATCTGCAGGTTGCAGATATGAAAGCTGAGTACATACCTCCAAGAGAGGATGTAATAATGCAGAACGAATCGCCAGACGAGTTGTACATCATAGTGTCAGGGGAGGTGGAAATGATTGAATCTGAAGTGGAGAATGAGCAAACTGTTTGGACTTTCAAATCTGGAGATATGATAGGAGAAGTAGGAGCATTTTGTTGTAGGCCTCAGAGCTACACGTATCGAACCAAAACACTTTCACAGCTCTTGAAGATAAGAACTAGTAATTTGATTGAAGCAATGAAAACCAGACAAGAAGATAATATCATTATGATCAAGAACTTCCTTCAGGTTAGTGCAAAATACCCTGTGATATTCCTTTCCCGCTGGACAATTTAGAGCTGAATCTTGATATTCTGCCAATGTTATGGTAATTGCAGCATCACAAGAAGCTCAGAGGCTTAAGGCTTGGAGATTTACTTCATGGAGTGGGGGGAGATTATGGTGATCCGAACATGTATGTTAACTTGCTAACTGTTGCTAGTACAGGTAATGCTACTTTCCTTGAAGAACTTCTCAAGGCTAAATTAGATCCTGATATCGGAGACGCCCAAGGAAGAACCCCACTGGTACGTCCCCTCGTGGCCTACATTTATACTCGAAAAAGAAAGACTTTGTTTTTATTTACATGTTTGTGATGCCAATAACATTATTTTCTCTTTCAAACAGTTTATGACATGATTATGTTTCTCTTTCTGATGCATCAGCACATTGCAGCATCGAAAGGGCACGAAGAGTGTGTCATGGTGCTTCTTAGACATGGATGTAACATAAACCTCCGAGGTAGTCATCCTCGATATATATTATTGTAAACTTCAGCAAGCTAGAATGTTTGACAGGGATAATTGGCTAATCAATGTGTTGATTTGTACCATAAAAAGCAGATGTAAATGGTCACACCGCGTTGTGGGAAGCTATAGCAGCAAAACACCATTCAACATTTCATGTGTTGTACCATTGGGCTTCTGTCTCAGATCCCTACATAGCTGGTGACCTCTTATGCACAGCAGCTAGAAAAAATGACTTAACAGTGATGAAAGAACTCCTAAAACATGGATTACAAGTTGACTCAAAGGACCGCGATGGATCAACTGCTATTCATGTTGCATTGGAAGAAAATCTTGAAGACATGGTAAAGCTACTTCTAATGAATGGAGCTGAGATAAATGATAAGTTAAAGTACAAGCTTTCTTCGATGAACCTAAGTGACATGCTACAAAAGCGCGAAGTAGGACACAGAGTTATGGTCTCCGACACAATGGATGAAGTTGCTCAAAAATGGCGCGAACAAGAGAAGCAGCACAACACGGAAAGTACTAGGGATCAGTCTTCTTTTAGAGTTAGCATATACAGAGGCCATCCTGTTATCAGGAGAAGAACTCATTGCAGTGAACCTGGCAAATTAATTAAGCTTCCAAATTCACTTGCAGAGCTCAAGATCATTGCAGGTAAATTTACTTCTACATAGTTCATAATCTTTCAAATCTAACAACATCAAGTGTCTGCTAAAACATGAAAAGAATTGGAAACATTACTATTGTTTGGAACTGAGACGTAGTTGTGTTAATGTATTTACGTGTTGTACAGGTCAGAAATTTGGATTTGATGCAACAAATGCATCGGTTACGGATCAAGAAGGATCAGAAATTGACTCAATTGAAGTGATAAGAGATAATGACAAGCTGTTTATAGTTGAAGGTCCAAACTGCTTGTAGCAATACCTATTAGTGACACTTAAAAGTGTCTGTTCAGATGCATATATCACTAAAGAACTCAGAAGAAAAATGTATAGTGGACATACAATCCTTTCCTATTTGTGTTGCATATTGAGCACTTATTGCAGTGATGTATACTCAAACTTTTGCCTGATCTTATTGCAGTGGAAAATCTACTGATGGGATCAAAAGGTTGATATTATTGGTGTTACTTTAGTAGATTTGAGTCCCACAATTGACATGATTTAACCCCACAATCCACATACTAAAAGTTAAGGATGATAAGGAAAACTTTGTATTAATTCATTCCATTCAAATGTCAATTATCAGATTCTGAAAATCTTCTGGAGTTGTATCAATGTTTTTTCTAGAGGATACCCCATACAATTTATTGTAGCAAGGTAATTTGGAAAAAGAAGAAATGATGCTTTCTTAATTTTTGAAAATGTAAAAGGGTCAAACATATTTTTAACGTAGAACCTCTTTAAATTGATATTCGGTAAATTAATAAACTCTTTAAGATAATATTTTTCTCCCGTCCTAACTTGGGTTCGTGGAAAAAATGTTGATTTCGATAAAATAATATATTTTCACAAGACTCATATATAAATATATATGGCCCCATTTATTTATGTATTATATAACTTATCTTATTGCGTTCAAAAGTTTCGGTGTCCCTTTTCGAACTACACCAAAAAAATTGTGAAAAGTTTTAGGTTCTTCTACTTCATATTTCTTATATATGAATATTTTCCCTCTCTCTTTTTTTATATCATTCCTTAAGCTCTCCTTGACTACACCCTCCTCGGCTTTGTTACCCAAACACTCATCCTGAGCAATCTCTTTCGGTTCAGCAGTGTCCAGATCTGGCATCTTTGCCTCACTTTTCAGGCACGATAAGTATTTCCTTATTCATAATTGATTCCAAAGGTATTGTATCGTCTTTTCTTTTTTTTACCCTCCCTAGGAGCTCCCACCCCTTTTGCTCCCTTGGTGACTCGAACTCGCAACCTTCGGGTTGGAAGTGAGGGGTGCTTACCATCCGAGCAACTCCCTCTCGTCGCGTGTATTGTATCGTCTTCAACTTCATCATCAACATTTTTTTTTGATGGTATCCAATTTATTCTAAGCTCTAGTCTCTAGAAGTCTGAACATGTATCATAACCTAACAAGTTATTGGCACTCATTTTATTGCGGTAATCGAAATTATTAATCATGACCTCAAATTCATGAAAGGTCATCTTTACAAGAATGTTCAATTAAATTCTTTAAGGCTTCATTCCTAAATGATGTAATTAAAATTAATCTTCATCGGATACCATTTCCTTTGTCCCATATTAAATTAATAAATATTTCCTTTGTCCCATATTAATTGATCACCTTTGTAAAAAATACTTGTCCCAAATAACTTGATCACTTACTAAATCAAGATAAAATTAATTAATTTTTTCTCATTTTACCCCTATAATTAATACTCCATATGTACCTAATTACTTGTCCACTTTTCCTTTTATAATTCTTTTTACCTATTATAGCCTCAATTAAATGACACTAATTATTTTGAAAAATGTAGAACTTTTCATCCACTTCATAATTAATAGGGGTAAAATGGTAAACTCACTATGTCATTAATTATTTTCTTAATAGGTGTGTCAATTCAAAAGTGGACAAGTAATTAGGGACAGAAGGAGTACTAAATCATGTTTAATGTTCCCATAATTCCTCTTTGAAAACTTAAACAAAATTAAAGTTCCTAGAATTTATCTTTCCAAAGAGTTAATTAAATACTTAATTACTCTTTTGTAGCCTTGATCTCACCTACTTTGAAGTACGTATAACTTTTATATGTCTTATCATATCATAAATTATTTTAATATCCATATAAAGAGTAAATTAGTCAAATTAATCATTTTGTTTATGATTTCTTAAAATTATCTCTTCTTTTGAAGAAGCTGATGCAAAATAATTAATTTTGTAATTGAATATATGACATAAATTTATTGATTCACATTTAATTATATTGAACTAATTCACAACTCAATGCATTATGCCAAAGTTGTTTTTAAAATATTATCCGACACTTTATTCTCTTCATTCACCATTGTCTTCCATTAACGCTATCGTACCAAATGTTCATTGCATATAATGACATTTTATTCTCCAAACAACACATTTAAAATACATGGATTAAATCTGCAAAACGCAAATTTCATACATAACGGATTCCTAGAGAGATCGTTTCTTACAGCGATTAAATCCAAACCAGACTCCATTAGGAAGAAACTTATCATACTTAAAGGTAATAGCAGGACGATCTGGACCGTACACTTTGACGCTCTCCGGTTTCCATCCGTCCGATCCAACCCTCTTCAAGTTTAGGTAGCAGATCTCATAAATACAGAGGCCACGGATCCGGAAAGTATCAGTAGAACAGCTTTCAAATATCTTCGACGATGGATCATCTAACTTCGGCGCGTGGACCTCAAAACCATAAGAATCTCCAAAAGCAATACTGACTCTATCTCTGGTGTATTTAGGTGAAGAACAGCTTGTTTTGATTGTCAATGTGTATGAGCAGCTTCTAGCAGTAGCGGTGCTCTGATTGGTTTCGATGAAAATTAGGGGTTTTGTTGAAGTTGAAGTAATTGATGTTGCTTCAGAGAGACAGAAGAAGAAAGCAACTACGCTGAGGAACAAGAGCACAAAGAGGTGAACACTCGTTTTCATTATCACCATCTAATTTTGATAATCGTTTGATTATTGCTGGATATGTTGTTGATGAACTTTAATAGCCTCACCCACCACTCAGTACTCACCACCTCATTTTTCTTTTTTTCATTTTGTTTTTTACGCATATTGCGTATCGTATTAACGAAAGAGATTTCTATGCAACGTGGCTACTAAAAATAGTAAATAAACTTTTTTTTTTAAAAAGTTGGCCCTACATTCTATAAACTACTATATTGGATTTGAACTCTATACGTAATTTGAAAATTTCGTAAATATAATTATGTTTCATAACTATAATTTGCATATTTATGTTGTAGTTACAGTTTAAGTTGTCTTGTTTGTATAATTCGTGGGTGAGTTTGTATAATTCGCGAGTATGTTGAATAATTGAGTTATTTTTGTATTTACTCAAAATAATAAATTTATACAAACATAAACATCTAAACTTTAAACAGTTATACAAAATTATATTATACAAAAGTTAACAAATTATATTATACAAACGTGTGAATTATACAAATTTGAAACTCCAACCCACGTTTAATGTTGATTGCGAATGGTAATTAACTAAAATTATAGCTATGATGACTAGTAACTAGTATATATTTGTTTAATCATGTAATTTAGTACTCCCTCCGCTCTTATTTACTTCTCAAAAAAAAATTAATTTAATTTCTCATTTTATTTGTCATTTTGATAAATCAAGAAAGAATAAATTTTTTTCTATTTACCCTCAATTTATTTACATTGAGCTAATGTATTTGAAAAAATATAGTAAATAAATATGTTTGGTACTCTATCAATTAATAAAAATAAAATTATAAACTTATTATATTAATTATTATTTTCTTAATAAGTTTGTCAAATCAAAATTTTATAAGTAATATGTGACGAAGAATGTAGTATGAAATTCTAGCCCACCAAATATTATATTTTAATATTGAAATAATTTGAATTTTAAAATTTCTCTTTTAACTTAATAAAATAATTTATAGTCATACATGAAATCAAATAAAATTCTTTGTTTTTAAAAGTTTATGCCAATCAAGGGATGTTAGTGATTAATTAGGGTTGTGCATAAATCAAATTGACCAATAAACTCAATAAAAAATGTTATTGGTTTATTATTATTGGATTAATGGGTTTTTAATGATTTATTCAAAAAATTATTGGGTTATCGATTCAATTTTTGATTTTTAGTATTATGTTATTGGGTAAATCGATAACTCATTAAGACTATAGTAATTTACTATTTTAGTCTTACATAAATATTAATTTCAGTACCTTACTGGTTACTACTTTTTCCTCTAAGTATCCATTCACACTTCACAATTACTTTGAGTTCATAGCTTCATATTATACAAAGCGTTAAAATCTAAAGTAAGAACTCTATTTCTCTTAATTTCTTTGTGTTGCACTTGTATAACTCTTTTCATGTTAGTTATTATTGTTCTATTTTATGAGCGTTCAGTAAAGTTACATTATTTTCTTCTCACGTCAAATCATTGAAGAAGTCATATTTATTTTATAAATATTTTCTTATCGATTAAATATAAAAGCGACCCATTAAGGACCAAAACCAATAAATTGTAAACTGATAAAAAATATCTTATTGATTTAGCATATTTATAAACATAAAAATTATAAACCAAACTGATAACATATAAAATTAAACCGATTCATACACACCCAACATATGATTACTCTTTTAACACCAATCACTAGATATGTGTCAGTTAATTCCCCACACACGTAGTTAATTAATCAAGGATCCAAATATATAGACAGCTCCATTTTCTTTTTTCTTTTTCTTTTTAAATTGATTAATTATACATTGAATAATCACTAACAATTTGGAGTCTCATTAGTTCTCCCACCTGGAATTTTTTTTAGGAAAAATTACTCAAATACACGTTTTATGTTTTCTTATTTCTATATCTCTTTTTATTTTTAAAAACCTCTAAAATCTCTTATTTCTTTAATGTATCTGAGTTACATATTAATGCATCTGAGTCAGTATTTATTGTATCTGAGCTACATATTATGTATTCGATTTATTTTATAATGTATCCAAGCTAATTTTTAATGTATCTGAGCTACATATTATGTATCTGATTTATGTTATAATGTACATTAGAGATACGTATTATGTATCCGATTTATGTTATTTTTAAGAAATTAATGTAATTACAAACTAAAAGGGATAGATTGTAATTTCATATTAAAACTATGTGATTCTACAAAAAAAAAAAAAATGTGATAGAACATCTGCCAAGTTCGATTCGGAGGCCCAAATCAATATAGGCGGGTGTATTTCTCAGATTCTAAACCTTTAGCTCTTCTTCTCTATGAGTAATTTATTTCTTTGAATTCGTGAGTAACACCAGGACTATTGGATCAATCACAGCCTTCTGAACTCGATGGATAATGATCCGGTTCCTTTACCCTTCTCCACTTAAATATCGAGCTTCGCTTTGTATGTGTGAGACTTGAACCTGCAACCTAAGCCACAAATCCTCCACCTTTTTGCCACTGGAGCTAGGCCTTGGGGCCTATTTTAGTTAGAAACAACTCATTTTTATTCTTACTAGTTACTACTTTGAAGGTCATGTGTCGTGTTGAAAAACAAACTCAACCGAACGACGACCAAGATGAAAAAAGGAAAATGCGGATCTAACATAAAATCAGGGTCAGCTGGAAATTGTTATCAAATTTGGTTATTCCTACTTACTACATAAAAAAACAATACGTTGTCGATGCGGTGAAGGAAATTATAATAGGGAGAATCAAAATCCCATTTATGGATACAACACATCTGATGAAGTTCATCTGCAAAGAAAAGCTAAAGGCTAAAATTGTAACAGCAAGGTACCTGAGAAATCAAAAATACCTTTATTTGGCGATATATTAATCTCTGGAAGCAAACAAAACAGAGATTAAATCTTCTTTTAAATACATCAATTAAAATACAAATTTCATCGATAGTGGAATTCTACGGCAGATCAGCTACATGAATTTGGTCCTACATTCTATAAACTACTACTCCATTGGATTTGAACTCTATACGTAATTTGGAAATTTCGTAAATAGCAATTATAGTAAATTTAATTATGTTCTATAGCTATAGTTTGTATATTTACGTGTTGTAGCCATAGTTTTACTTGTCTTGTTTGTATAATTCGTGGGTGAGTTTGTATAATTCGCGGGTATATTTGAATAATTGAGTTGTTTTTGTATAAACTCAAAATAACAAATTTATACAAACACAAACATCGGAACTTTAAACAGTTATACAAAATTATATTATACAAAAGTTATACAAGTTTCAAATTATACACACGTATGAATCATACAAATTCAAAACTCCAACCCACGTAATTATCGTTGAATGTTGATTGCGAATGGTAACTAACTAAAATTATAGCTATGATGACTAATAACTACTATATATTTGCTTAACCATGTAATTTAGTACTCCCTCCGCTCTTATTTACTTGTCAGATATTTTTTAATCTAACTTCTCATTTTATTTGTCATTTTTTATAAATCAAGAAAGAACAATTTTTTTGCTATTATACCTTTAATTTATTAACACTGAGTTAATGTCTTTGAAAAAATGTGAATAAATCTGTTTGGTACTCTGTCAATTAATAGGAATAAAATTATAAACTTATTATATTATGAGCAACTTTCACATATAGCAAACATAAAATTCATATTTATATGTTATAACTATAGTTTGCATAATTGCGCTCTATAGCAAATTTTATGTTTGCTATGAAGCTTTTGATTTGTATAATTCACTACAAACATCCAATTTTATACAAATATTGTTCAATTTTGTATAAATTCATTTATACATTGTAATTTGTATAAGATATGTATTTGTATTATTATAAGTGTATATGACGAAAATATATGTATTTGTATATACACTTTTTTCTCGCTTTATACAAACACGAACGCATTTTATACATTTTATATCGAAATGTATAAAATGGCTAATTGTATACCGAATTATTTGACAATAAAAAGGGATGTTTGATGCGAATTACAATTAAAATAAACTATGGTTATAATATTTAATTTGAATTAATAGTTTGTTATTTCATACAATTTTCTCTTATATTAATCATTATTTTCTTAATAAATGTGTCAAATCAAAATTTGACAAGTAAAAAGTGATGAAGAGTGTAGTATGAAATTCTAGCCCACCAAATATTATACTTTCTAATTGAAAATAATTTAAATTTTAAAATTTCTCTTTTATCATAATAAAATAATTTATAGTCACACATGAATTCAAATAAAATTCTTTATTTTTATAAATGTATGCCAATCAAGGGATGTTACCTAATTAATTAGGGTTGTGCATAAATCAAATTGATCGATAAATTCAATAAAAAAATGTTATTGATTTATTATTATTGGGTTAATGGGGCTTTAATGATTTTCTTTAAAAAAATTGTTGGGTTATCGATTCGATTTTGATTTTTAGTATTAAATTATTGGGTAAATCGATAGCTCATTAAGACTATATTAATTTATACATAAATATTAAATATTAATTTAAGTACCTTACTGGTTACTACTTTTCCCTCTAAGTTTCCATTCACACTTCACAATTACTTTGAGTTCACAACTTCATATTATATCAAGCGTTAAAATCTAAAGTAAGAACTCTATTCCTTTTAATTTCTCTTTGTATTGCACTTGTATAACTCTTTTCATGTTAGTTATTATTGTTTCTATTTTATGAGCGTTCGGTAAAGTTACATTATTTTCTTGTCAAATCAAATCAAGAAGTCATATTTATTTTATAAGCATTTTCTTACTAGTTAAATCAAAACTCGAAGGTCAAGAACTAAAATCGATAAATCGTAAACTGATAAAAAAAATATCATATTGATTTAATTACTTATTAGTTTAGCATATTTATAAACATAAAATTAATAAATCAAACTTATAACAAATAAAATTGAACCACCAATGCACACCCAATAAATGATTACTCTTTTAACACCAATCACTAGACATGTGTCAGTGAATTCCCCACACACGTAGTTAATTAATCAAGGGTCCATTTATATAGACAGCTACATTTTCTTTTTCTTTTTTTTTAATTGATTAATTATACATTGTATAATCACTAACAAATTGGAGTCTCATAATTCTTCCACCTGGAATTTTTTTACTATGTGATAGAACATCTTCCAATTCATTTAGGTCATAAAAGTCCGATTAGGAGGCCCAACTCAATATAGGCGGGTGTATCTCTCAGATTTTAAACCTTTATCTCTTCCTCTCTATTAATTTTTAATTTATTTCTTTGAATTCAAGCGTAACAGCAGGACTATTGACAAATATAAATGAAATATCAAGTAAAAGAATTAGGATGGAAGGCTTTATATGCGGAGCCTATTTTTTATTTTAGTTAGAAAAACAACTCATTTTTATTCTTGCTACTTTGAAGGTCATGTGTCGTGTTGAAAATCAAACTCAACCGAACGACGACCAAGATGACAATGATTACTATGAAAAAAGGAAAATGCAGATCTAGCTTAAAATTAGGGCCAGCTGGAAATTGTTATCAAATTTGGTTATTCCTACTTACTACAAAAAAAAAAAACATAAACACACATATTTTCTTTTTTATTACATAGATGCGGGGAAGGAAATTATAATAGGGAGAATCAAAATCCCCATTTATGGATACAACACATCTGATGAAGTTCATCTGCAAAGAAAAGTTAAAGGCTAAAATTGTAACAGCAAGAAATAAAAAAATACCTTTATTTGGCGATAAATTAATCTCTGGAAGCAAACAAAACAGAGATTAAATCTTCTTTTAAATACATCAATTTCATGGATAGTGGAATTCTACGGCAGATCAGCTACATGATCTTACGGCAGTGATTAAATCCATACCAGACTCCATTAGGAAGAAGCTTATTATATTTAAAGGTAATAGCAGGACGATCTGAACCGTACACCTTGACGCTCTCCGGTTTCCAGCCGTCAGATCCAACTCTCTTCAAGTAAAGGTAGCAGATCTCATAAATACAGGGACCACGGATCTGGAAAGTATCCGTAGAACAGCTTTCGAATATCCTCGATGATGGATTATCTATCCTGGGCGCATAGACCTCAAATCCATAAGCATCTCCAAAAGCAATACTGACACTGTCTCTGGTGTATTTAGGTGAAGAACAGCTTGTTTTGATGGTCAATGTGTATGAGCAACTCCTAGCAGCAGTGGCGCTATGATTGGTTTCGATGAAAATTAAGGGTTTTATTGATGTTGCTTGTGAGAAACTGATGAAGAATACAGCTAAGCTGAGCACAACGAACTGACCACCCATTTTCAATGTTAAATTTTATTGTTTGATTATTGCTGTATATGTTGAATTTTAATAGTCTCACCTATCAACAGCCCCATTTTCCGTTATCAATGAAAGAGATTTCTACATAACGTGGCTACTAAAAATAAATTAGATTTGTTTTAGTTTGTTCCCAAAAAATATTATATTTATTTTATTTAATCTTAAATATCTTTTTCTATTTTTTAAACTTTGTACTCACTTAATAAATCAAAGTCAAATGTATAGAGATCTCCATTTTTCCCTTTTAAAATTTGCATAGAAGCTGGAATTTTATCCTATGCACACCCAAAAGTTAGCTGCCACGAATTTCACTATCATAAAAAAAAATATTGAATTACCCAAAAGTTAGCAGCCGCGGATTCCATTATCATAAAAAAAAAAAATATTGAATTACCCAAAACTTGGAGATCTTTTCTTTTCGCCTTGGTGGATATCCATTAAATGTCAATTGGTTGGGCCATAAATTTTCAGATCATACTGGGTCTGGTAAGCCCAACCAGTTAAAGACTATTTTTGTTATATAATATTTATGTACCTATAAATAAAGGTTACTTACTAATATGTATAAGCAATAAAAATTATTTTCAATAAAATGATCATATGTATATGAAATATATGAATATGAATTTATCAAATGTATTGATATTATATAATTGTGTATATATAATGTATAATTATGTATTAGAGATGTATATACATTGTTAATACAGTAAAATATACATTGCAGATCAATTTTTTTAACCATAACCAACTCAAATCTCCTTTAAATAGTTCCAAAATTTACATATGAGCTCCTCTAAATGTTTCAAGTCATTTGATATATATATATATATATATATATTCACTCAAAATTGTTCACCAAATTCCTCTATTGTACAAATTGTCAATCTTTTCTTTTATCTAAGAAAATTAGAAGAAGCTAATTAAAAATCCTCCTGTAAAATAAAATAACACCACGTTGAAGTAAATAGGATTCTTATGAACTACTATAGTTATAGTATATATGGATAAGAATGGAACACGAGGATGGAATAAAAAGCTCACCTCGTCGAAATCATGTTATTCATCATAATAATTACATCAAACAATTTAGTTGACCTACTATTGTATTCTCTCGATTTCAATTTGTTTGTCTTATTTTCCTTTTTTCAATTCGTTTCAAAATGAATATATCCTCCTTTTTTTAAAAAAACTCTTTAACTCGTATCAAGTCAAAGTCAAAATAGGACAAACAAATTGCGACGGAATGGAATATATAGTACGTACCATATATATTTGATTGGTCCATTATCCAATTATATATCCTTTGTACGTTTTCTTGATTTGATTGGTTTCAGCAGTGTTGCTCTGGCCTCTGTCATTTCTTTCCAAAAAAAATTTTGAACGATGGATGCAATTGGAGCTGCTTATCTCCATCAAGATTGATTTTATGTTTACAAAAATTGAAAATAAAAAATAAAAAAATGACAATGATTGCAGTACTTGAGAACTAGCCAGCTATAAACTTCCATTTTTCATTGTATCTGTCAGAATCTCTGATCATATATATCAACTGAATTCATCTCATTATTATGAGAAGTAGTCAAGAAAGCCAATTAATGGGCCATGTTATCTACTGACAAACAAAATACTACTACAATTTTGTTGATTTCTTGATAGCTGACACTTCAAACTAGAGCAAATAGACTACATACCTAAAACTTGTACAGGTTAAATGTATCTATTCGAGTTTTGAAATTTATGAATTTTTATAATAATAATAATTATAATGTATTCATTGTAATCTCATATTGAAGTTTTTAAAAAGAATGGAGTGTAAACGGATCATATACATATACTGAATCTAGGCAAAAGCTATTGAATTCTCATGAATCCATAATAACTGATGTAGATATATATGTACTTAAGGGGTATATTTATATCCTCTGGATATGTTTTTTAGTGGGACAAGAAGCATTAGAAACAGGTTGAGAGAATAGACTCATTACCAATGCAAAAAGTACAATATTTATAGCAAGAAATGATGATCAGTCAGTTTTTTTTTTACTTCAATAATATACAAGTTGAATTAAATACCATAATAATACAATGTGGAAGATATGAGTACTAGCTAGTACAATACAAGACGTTATGGGGACAATTTCAAGATTCCTAGAAGGAGTACTACTTATAACTTTGAAAATAACTTTTCAGACCAATTTTCTGTTAAATAAGCAGTCGTGTATCCTCATTTGAGTCATTTTTATTTAAAAAATCACGATTTTTCCATTGAAATTTCTTATTGGAAAGTGTTTAGTGGCTATTCCTATCAATATTTTGATTGAATCAATGAGAAAAGAAAAAATAGTGATGTTTTCTCATTGGAAAATTAGGAAGTTTCAAAATATTTTAGTAAGAATATGTTTCCTACTATATGCTTTTCTAGTGAGCTTGGTCGATAGAAAATGAGTGAAAAAAATTATATTTTATAATATAAAATTTTTCATTGATTAACGATAGGAAAACCTTTGTTTCTAGTTGTGAATTGAACCCAAAATAAAACGCATCACTGATCACTAATGTGTGGTTGGAAGGCTTTGAACCATTGACCACACGTCTAGTTGTAAGATGAATAAAGTATTTATCAGTCATATTTACTTCTAGTTATATTTAGTCTAATACTAAAACACAAAATTGCAAAAAGGAAGGATTTCAATTTTTGTATTTAGTTATGGCTAGAATGAAGGAGCCCGGGGAGAAATAGTAAAGTTGTATCCGTGCCTATGACTTATAGGTTATGAATTCACCATAAAGTAATTAGTAGTTGATGTTTGTCTCATGATACACTTCTTATTCCACTGGGAATGTGGTCGTTTTTGTGCAGTATTTTGTGCATCGAATTATCTGTTATTAATTATGGACCTATGGTTAAAATAGGAACCTTTATCATTAAGTTTAGATAAATTCATATGTCAAATAAATTCAATGGTTGGACCTATTTTAAGATTCCAATAGTTCCACTTCAAAAGAAAACTGTCATCAGACAGGTTGGAACAAAGTTCCTGTTTAATGGAACGGACATTTGTGCCTCAAAGTCATTAATCTAAATTAAGTAAGGGACAGTTACGGCCTGAATCATTTGATTATCTAATTTAAAAATATATACAAAGTATATAAATTGTGTGTAAATATATACTATACATTGATAATGTATATATTGTGAATATGTCGGTCATGTTAGTAAACTAGTTAATTGAACGGTATATTTGGTAGCTTTCCCCTTAAATTAGTACTACTAGTTTGTAGGCTCTTAAGATTTGGTTTCATCATCCTAATGGTATTGACTTTCTTTTTCTTTGAAATGGAAATTTTCTCAATGTAGTATTTGGAACTAATATAAACTTTTACTACTTCACTACTTTATACTATTTCTATTTCAACTTGATTGACATATTACAATAAGCCAACTATTCCAGTTGTTCCAATGTCAAATAATTAGATGTATTCTTTTCTTTTTTTCTACTAAAAATAATATTATATTGGTGAAGAGAGTTTCTTTCTATTTGATTGATTACAAATTGGAATTTTTGATTGACACCACTTTAACTGATATTTTTTCAAAACTCTTTTGGTCCCCTCCAAATTAAAGTGTTATTGGTTGTGGTGGTGGCTTCGTTCAGGTTTAAACAAACAATTGACCATAAATCATACCCCTCACTTCTTTTTATCACGAAAAATTTATTCACACTTGATATTTATACAAAATTAATGAAGGATGACACGTATCTTAATATGCACATTTATCAGTGTAAGCAAACTACTGATTATGAATTTTATATCATTCAAATGAAAATAGGAGATGGTTTTGAAAATATAACTGTGAATGGTCAAATTATTTATTCACAGATTACCCTACTTATATAAATCCAGCAAATTAACGTGTACCCTCCCCTCTCTTCTTTTGTTTTGTAATCATAGTGTCTAGACCAATTTGCGTGCACCAAAACCTATATCAATACTAGTGTCGGATAACTTTTTCCACCAAAGCTTAATGTTTTTAGCTTTGTGCCCAATAATATTTGAAGTTGAGACCAGGTAATTTTCAGTCAGCTTCATTGACCAACATGTCACACACTGGGTGCATTCACCATTACACTTTAGTTGCAATTGGATTTGATTGATTTTGAGGTTCACCAATTTTCAGCATTACAAAACTCATGTGGTGTCCAATCCTTCCCATGAAATATCCTATCATACTAAAAACTGAAACGATCTCTAACCCTTCAAAAGAATTGTACGAAGTTTGCTGGAACATCCTCTCTAGGACCCCCCAAAAAAATAACAACCTTATAGCTACCTTTTAAATTCAATTTTTAGCCGCAGAATCAAAAGTTCAAAATCGCTCGCGACTAAAGCCATTATGGTAAATCGCACGTCGAAGGTTGACAAAATTTTAGGCTAAAAAGATTAATTTCTAAGTGTATGGTTGCCTCCACATTTTTTAATGGATTTGGAAACTGGAATTCCATTTTGCAATTCCAATACAAATTGTACTAGTCCTATAAATTTGCCAAATTTCAATGTAGGAACAAGCTAAGCATGCATTCTTGAATATTCATTCCCCCCATATCAAAAACAGGATCCCTGCTTTTGATGATACACATCTACTATACATCATTGATGCACAAGAAAGTTTTGGGCTCTGCCAAAAGCAATAATAATAATAATAATACTCCCTTGAAAACCATTTGATGTGGGGAGCTATATAGTCCAAAGGGGTTCAATTAAATCACCTTCATCGAATTATAACGTGTAAATAAGATATATTATTGAATCTATGTGATCTAAGCGAAGTTGTAGTAGCAAATGAGGCTCAAGTATTAGTTCACAGGTTTGAATCTAATTATGCTGACATTCTTATATACGGATTGTTTTATTGAATATTGATTCTGATATCATGTGAAAGATATACCGATCCTTTTTTTCTTTTTAATTTGTTATGATATTGGTGGGGGTTTTGTTTTTTTTTGTATTGAGGGGACCCCAAGTTAATGTTAGCGGCAAGTTCGTGTATATTGAACTTAGAAGCAATATATTGCTTTTCATAAAATCTTTCCCAAAAAAGTATAATTTTAACTTGTAAAAGTGAAAAATGAGGGGGCCAGTATCGGTAATATAATAATCTCAACTCCAAGACCTCATCATTAATATCTCCTTAAACTTCCACATCATACAGCTAAATAAATTATCAAAAGAATAATTATCAATTACATTAAATGGAGAAAAAGGTAAAAGAGAAAAAGAAGCACTCAATTCCAAGATTGAACCAAATCAAAATTGAAGGATGTGAATACATAAGAATAAGAAGTATCTCAGTCAAAGTAGTCAAACTTTTACAGCCCAAGGAAACAAAATCTAGGGCCTCATAGAATAAAGAGCTACTATAATATATTTAAGTATAAATTATAGGAACCACTATTATAAGTATTAAATAACATCTTATACCTTCTAGTTTTTTATTTACCAAAAATTCCTTAAAAATGATATTTGCGGGATACATAGCGTTGTGCACGGGATACATTAGGTTTGATACATTCCACATAGCCGATACATAGTGTTGTGCACGGGATACATTAGATTTGATACATTCCACATAGCGGGATATATAGCGTTGTGCACGGGATACATGCGGGATACATAGCGTTGTACACGGGATACATAGCGTTAGATACATTCCGCATAGCAGGATACATAGCGTTGTGCACGGGATACATGCAGGATACATAGGTAAATAAGAGATTTTTGAAATAAATAGGGATAAATGGATATTAAGGTAAGTAAAGGAGTGTAGTTAAGTAATTTGTCATATATTTAATAATACAACAACAAATAATAATTGTGTCTTAATCTCAATAAAATCGACAATATAAATCTTATTTCTTCATTCAAGCTCATATCATGTAATCAACACATTAAGAAATATTAACTACCCCTATATAAGCTTATTTAGATTGTTAGGAGAGGCGGAACTGTAAATTCAATTTTATGAGTTATGGACTTCATATCAACGACTTCAAGTGGTAATAACTAGATTCTAAATGTAATAACTGAATATATACAATGAATTTCTTAAAAACTAATACATTGTTTGAGCAAATTATACTAAGTTCAGCCTAATCTGTATCTGGACTTCTAGCTTCGTCTCTGATTACCAGTTCTTAGTCCGAATAAAGGAGGAGAGTTGTGATAGAGTGACAACCAGCACAAAACTTGTCAATTCGTGATGAATAATCATATTTAAGACTAAAAAGTGAAAAAATTAAAGATTTCTCTCTAATTATCATTTTTATGTGCAGACCCCCTTTTTGATTCTTGATTCTTGAAAGGTCCTGCAGACTAAATCTTTATGAATAGGAAAGTGTAATGCCTTAGGCCAACTCATGAACTTGTCATGTTTGCTTTTTTTTTCATTTGGACTTAGAAATTCACCCTTCTTTTTATTTTTCCTTTGCCTTTTTCTCCTTTGCAGCATTTCTCTGCGTCCTTTAAATAATGAATATGGCAGATTCTCCAATCATCTCCTCCACTCTGTAGGAAACACTCATAATTGCACCCAACAACCAAATCCTTTTCACTATATAGACAGACTCCTCTTATCTCACTTCAAAATATATTCATCACCTTTTCTTCTCTTCAAAAAAGAAAAAACTTCATGATGAGTCATTCTTCATCTACAACTTCTGTTAATGGATTCTACAACTTCTTAACTAGAGGACTTGACAATCTTGATCACTTATTCCTATCTCAAAACTTCATGTCTTTTCATTTTCTTCAACATGTTTTGTCATCTTTAAGGTCTTTTCATTCCCAATTAACATTACTAGTCCAAAAGTTACATTTGCCTGTTGGAGAAAAATGGCTTGATGAGTATATGGATGAAAGTTCAAGGCTTTGGGAAGCTTGCCATGTTCTTAAATCAGCAATCACAAGCATGGAGAATTATTACACTGCTGGTGCTAATTTTGCTTCTTCTCTTGATGATCACCACATTTTAAATCCCCTGCTTTCCCGCCAGGTTGTGTGTTTTATATCGATCATTTTTTCGCATAAAGTTGTAATCTTTAATAGTTCTAATTTCTTCTTGATTGCAGGTTATTCGAGCGATAAATCGATGTCAGAGGGAAATAGTAGGACTTGAAGAAGAGAACAAGAGCTTAATGGAAACAAGAATGCAAGATTTATCATTGAATTTCGACGAAAATGTTCTGATAGGATCAAAATTCAATGGATTTAGTGGGTTCAGAGGAGTGCTTTATGCAATGAAGAATGTTAGTTCATTGCTTTTGGTTATTTTACTAAGTGGACTTGTATATTGTTGGCCACAAACAAGTTTTTACCAAAATGGTAGTCATGAAGGGAACATGGTTTTTGGTTCATCTTTTATGGTTTCAACTTCAAGATTGTATCAAAGAGTTGCAGCAGAGGTGAATCAGGCTGAAGGACAACTCCCAGGGATCCTACTTTTCGAGTATCGAAGAGCAAGAGTAGCCATGGCTGAGATGAAAATTGAACTAGAAAGAGCTAAAGAATGTGGAGTAGTATTGTCACAAGTTGACATCCATGATAAGATTGAAAATTTGAAAGATTGCTTTGGAATGTTGAAATGTGGGGCAGAAAGCATCATTGGCCAACTTGATGACTTCTTTGATGAAATAGTTGAAGGAAGAAAGAAACTTTTGGACTTGTGCACTCATAGGTAATTTAAAGACATATATGTGCCTTAATTAGGAGATGGTAGAAATGTAACAATAACTTAGTGGGGTAGTTTTTTTTTACCTCTTTAAAATGTCATTTTCCCTATTTTGCAGCTAAAGTTTAGTCTTGAAAAACTTTAGGAGGAAGTTTTCTCTGTCAAGTAATGCATGAATATTATTATCCTCAATGGAAAAAAAAAAAAACCAGAATGTGATTCTTCCTTTGAATAAAAGTAGACATTATAAACAAGAAGAATATGTTGGATAAAGATAGCTTCAATGAAAAATAAAAAGAATTATAAAAAAAATATCCACTCAAAATGTAGATTCTTCTCTTTTATCATCAATATAACTGCATCAAAGATAAGAATTGTCTGTTCTTGTTTTACTGACAAATGCCAGCAGTCACTTCAGTGGGAATAACATAAGAAGATTGATAAGAATCACAATTATCATATATATGTATACTACTTACACTTTAATCACATCTAGAATATAGTTTGTGTATTTATTTAACTCCCAATTCATACCCCACACATAAATGTTATATCACCTATGACCTGTTACATGTCCTTACACTTTAACTAGGAATTTTGTTACTATGGTTAGACCTCACTTGAGCTGGGGCATTCTATGATCAAAGACGAATTCAGAATTTAAACTTGTTGTGCTTTTAGTATTGAACACATTTAACAAGTTCATGTATGTAACTATGCCATGTGTCGAGAATATTAGGTTTAGTTGAATCTCTAATAAGCTCCATCGACATGTATCTATAAATATGTCAATTATTTTACCATTACATCCAAAATGTCCTCTCTCTTTATAAATTACCAAAACAAGATAATGAAAGATGCCCCCCCCCCCCCACCACCCCCACCACCTCCCCTCACTCTCTCCTGCATCATTGATTTACAATGATGATTATGATTACAATTCGACTACTTAAAGGCTATTTATTCCCCAACCATACAAAGATGAAGATACATAAATGATTATACCAACTAACATAATAAATTACTTGTTCAAAGGCAACATTTTGATGTGTTGAGGAAGCATAGGAGTTGAAAGAATAATTTATTATACTACTATGTTTTAGTAGGTGTTCGTCTTAACAAACAAACAAAAAATTGAATTTTTATAATAGACAGGTTAGCTAGGTTTAGGTTTACTGAAATTAGAAGATGCTTCTTCTGTCAATTGGAAAAGAATGTGATACCACCTAAATAAAGTAAATAAAAAGGAATGATGCTTCCTTCCCACATGACACAACTATTTTGTAGAAAATGACAGCTTCTTAATAATGTTAATAACACACATTAGCTTCATCTTTTTAACTTTCTTTGTCGGTTATAATCACAGCCAACAATCCCCTTTTTCTTGCAATTAAGTTTTGTCTAATTCACATTAAAACTTGATGTTAATTAAGGATCTTAAAAGTTAAAAAAATCTTTGATTTATTAACAGCCTAAAAGTTGATGTTGGGAAGAAAAGAAAAAAAAGGTACTTTTTAGCTTTTCTGATAAGGCAATTCAACGATTTTCTTTTTAAAAACGAGACAGCTAACATGACTGGTACAAATTCAAACAGGAAAATAGCAGAAACAGCTCGCAAAAGGTACTGAAAAATAGTTTGCTAATTTTGGTCATAAGAGGTGTCCGTTTAGTTTAATTTTGGTTACAACCCTATATTTAAAATTCCTTGACCGAGGGGAGAGGAAGCAGGGACATATAAAGAGTGATAACTGAATTTCACATAGTAGAAATTTTTTTGAGAATCATTGATGAGTTGTATTAGTAAATTACTAATGATTCAAGTTGTGAAAAAAGTAATGGAGAAGTGGGCGGAGACAGAGGAAGAGAAGGATCATGAGATTCCTGGCTGCTAGCATTCATCTTTTTTCTTTCTTTTAACTGTGGAAGCTTTTGTCTGATTCCCATAAAAGGATGTCTATTTTTTCAAGGAAGCAAACAATGAGAAGAGTACATTGTAGCATGTGTAATAGTAATTGATGGTTGTTGTTATTATGTTACTAGTATTAGTATAGTCGAATAAATGATGATTAGTAGAAAACAAGCAGCTACCTCTCTGTGGCTGCTGTCAACAGAGTCTATATATTTTCTTGTATCCTACCTCTGACATGTCATCTGTGAAAATTGTGATTTTCTTCTCTAATTATTATCCTCTTTTTCTTCTTTACAACTTGCAACTCAGACTTGTTCCTTTCAACTATCCAAATCATGATTCTGGTTTCCCAACTTTTCACTTCTTTTCCCAATATCTCCAACCCCCAAACAACTTTCTTTCTGCACTTGCTATAACCTTATTGGACACACTTTAAACAAAGTTGCTACACCTGGTCGAAATGTACTCTAATATTTTGGCATCTTAACTGTGCCAACTCCATTCCTAGCATTAGGTTACCTTGAGTGGGATGCAATCTTTTCAGAGGCAAGGAACGGCAAATGACCTGAACACCTACTAAATATTCTACACTTATCAGCTCTTTCATATAAAACACATTCAATAAATGCACAAGTTCTGAACCTGATTATAATAGAGACTGAAACTGCTGCTAATCTAAGGCACTCCAACAGTAGCTCTAGCAAGACGACTCATCAACACTTAAAATGGAAGGGGAACAACATAAATTAAAGATATTAACACTCAACACTTGACTTTAAATTTAAGCCATTATTTCAAACCTTCCCTTTCATTTTCCTTCGTTTCTTTTTTACTCAGATTTACGTACATTCAACCTTTTAACCTCTTCAATGAGAGAACTATAGAGTATATACAAGTTGAATATTAAAGATATAATAATATAGATACAGCCAAGAATAATGAGACCCAAAATGAGTGTATTTAAAATAGCTATAGGAGAATGAATCAGGTCCCCCTGTGACATAACACTATTTAATTTACCAAAACCCTTGACAAAAAAACTGACACAGACCATTACTTCAATTTACCATGGCAATAGATAAGGATGCAAGACACTCCATTGTGTCATATCATAAGTTAATCCAGGCTTGCTAAGCTCAAGGGAAACGTGAACACATCATATAAGCCTACTCAATCACTAACCACAAGTTGGGTGCACCGCTGTTCTCCCCATCCACAACAAAGGTTGGTCAACAAATAAAGAAAGAATTCCTCCACCAGAACAAGATTTCCAGCTAGATTATACTTCAAACCCAGGCATTGCAAAGAGGGATGCAAAATTTTCAACACGTGTTCGTAACTCGATAACATCTTTATTGTTCTCAACGCCTTTCAGAAAACCCTTAGCGAGCTTTCCATGTTCTCTCTGTATCGAATTTGTAATCTGTGCTGCCTTGAGGAGGAAATCTGCCATCGTATCAAAATCACTCTCTATACAGCCTCGTGATGTCATAGCAGGGGTCCCTGCAGTCAGAACAAGAAAAATTGATTACGCAAACAGCTTTTCAACACCTAAAATTTGATATATGTGCCTCCATATCCAAACTTACCGATCCTCACACCTCCAGGAGTAATACTTCCATTATCATCAAAGACCATTACTTTGTTGAGAGTGATGTGACACAACTCGCAGACCTTCTCAAAATTCTTACCTGCAACATAGAAGTACAAAGATCATCACCAATACATTCAAAACCCGCAAAGCAAGTCAGCAACTGCAATTCTAATCATATTGAAATAGGAACATCCTGTCCCAGAATCACAAGCAATAGAATTGGCACGGGATGATCAGTTTATTTTTGAAGTGTACAAGTAAATTAATCAATGCCTATAATACCCTAGCTGAGCAAGTGTTGTTAAAGGTCTGATTCTAGGCACATCGCCACATTTATGGCCCACTTCAAACAAATAACTGTAGATGACAGTGATAGATTGATTGTCAAGAAATTTTATGGATGGACATTAATAATTGGGAATAACAAATTAGAAATTTGACTACACAAGTAATCACCAATATGAATTTGAAAATAGCTTACAAGTCAGAAATTTAACATTATTTTTAACGTGATTGGCATAGTTTTTCTTTTCATATTACACGCTGCCTTCACAAAAGTTGGTTTTTTTAATTTCACATTGCTGGTAAACACAAGGAAACCTTATAAACCTTTTCGTCTTTGATAATATTGAGTTGTGCTGGGTTATGCTAGGAGTTAACTCTCCTTGATACCTACATCACAGGCATTGAACAATAGTAAATGCTTTTTCTTATACATAAAAACACTCTACTTTCAGACTGTGTCGGCAACTATGCCGGGACTTAACTCTCTAGGAAAACCCACCTCACAAGCCATTTAACAATTGAAGATGCTTTTCATGTCAAAAGAATATTTGCAAAGATTACAAATATTTTTTAATAACAATTATAAGCTAAAATTACTACTATTTATCTTTAGCACATTGGTGTCCATGATCCTTATCTCATGTTATTGCCATGTTAACTGCAACCAACTAACTCTCAAATTTAAAATACATGTCTCCATGTTCTATTCATAATGCTAGAGATAGGACAACATTCAAGTAGTAAGAAATGCACAAAAACAAAACTGGTGCCTCCCACACGATCTCCATTTCTTAACAATTTGACTGTTCTTTTAGTAATCAACTCAAAACTTAAACAAGACATTCAATTGAGCGGGACGGAATCAATATATGACAAGCAGCCAAGACATCTCACCACAAGTAAGATTTGGGCGGATTAATTGCCTCTTGACAATCGTGCAATAGCAGCAGATCAGACTTTAAAAGAAATCTCGAGACCAAACCTAATGAGATGTACTGCCAAACTTGGATAAATGTTGATCCCAAGGTCATAGAATATACTAACTTCATCGAAGAAGAAATGTACAATTCAGTAGCAAAACTGATAAAGAAGTCAAGTGCGAAACCGGCGCTAGAGGAATTGACAGCAAATGATAGGAATAAAACATGAACGAAGAAGAGAATGCAATTCATTTACCTCACTAGGATGAAAAGAAGAGATGGATGATTTTTTTAATGAAGCAGGAGAAGAGATGAATAATGACCCAGTGCCTATGACCAGAAATGTCAATTGCCTTACAAAGACTAGACTGGTTTCTTATTTTTGTTTTCAGCAGTATCTTAGTCAACTGTAATGGAACTGTCACAAAGCAAGCATATAGCTGACCTAACTATTTAATGCTGGAGGCTTAGTTGATTGATAGTATCCTACTCCACTGCCCCTTAATTTTCCAATTCATTCTTAAAAGAAATATCCAAATAGACAGGGAGAGGAAAATTATGGTATAAGCCACAAGAAATAAGCAGATTTCATCAAAGACAAAAATAGTTACCATATTTTAAAAAAAACAAAAAAAAAGTTCACCAGAGACAAATGACATAACTCAATGAACAAAAGAGACTGTGGCAAAAGGTATAACAGAAAAGATTTCTACCTGTTAACCCAAGATTTCTTAGATCCCACAATATCATGTGATTGTCAGTCCCTCCAGTAACCAGTCTGCAGTTTCTTCTCAATAATGCCGCTGCCAACGCCTGAGCATTTCTCTTAACTTGTTGCATATAAGCCTTGTAATCAGGAGTAGCCACTTGCTTCAATGCTATGGCGAGGGCAGCAATATGGTTGTTGTGTGGCCCTCCTTGCAGTGCAGGAAAAACAGCAAAGTTTATCTTTTCCTCAAAATCATACTTATCACTGCCATCACCTTGATTCAAGAGCAGGCCTCTCTTTCTTGGCTTTGAACCTTTCCTATAAAAGATAATACCTCCCCTAGGACCTCGAAGACTTTTGTGAGTTGTTGAGGTAACTATATCACAATAATCAAACGGACTCGCGCATTCCTGCAGCAAAAACCATGCCACAGATTAGCAAGTTTGTGGATTACAAATGCAATAAAAGGACAAATTGCAAATTAACTCTGATAGGATTAGAGAGGAAATAATTCATACAGCAAATAGCAGGCAGAGGCTTAAGGCATGAGCTGACACCAAAACATTTACTCATGAAGCAAGATTGACTAAGGGTGACATGTCTTACAGATTCCCGCAATACTCCCAACTTAGACATCCTATCTTTCCATTAAAAACTATACCAAATTGTAAAAGCTTTTATTTCTCCAGAAAGTCAAATATAATATTCTTAACCCTTCATCAAAAATATATATATAATATTCTAACAAAGTGAACTCAGGAGCAAACTCAAAAATAAAAATCAGTTGACCCTTTATCACACTAAATCCCTTCAGACGAAGTGGTAACAGATTCAAAAATTCACGGCAGTAACAAGGATAATTATAGCTCAGTTACTTTAATTGGAGACATCACCAATACCCCCAAGGGTATATTTACACATGCGCGCGTGCACACACCACACAAAAAAACATAAATTCAATGGCATATAGTAACATACTGAAATCAACAAGCAAGCATTATCTTAAGACCTCAAAATTGAGTGGCACATGATCGTTTTGCAGTCAAATTGCCTATTAGTTCATACAGCATATGAAAAAATGACACTATAGCTAGAACAATAATCCACAAACTAATCATGAATTAAAAAGGGCAAAAAGTTTCAATCAGATAACTTACACATTAAGCAAATGATGCCAATAAAGGTACCATAAGGGCAACTTGCTTCAGTAAGCTCGCTGTTTTTTTTTTTGAAGAGGTATATAAGAATCAGTAAACTCTAGTTAGTTGGCCTAATTAAATAGCTAAAATCCAAAGGCTTCTATACGTGGAAGGAACTGGACAGAAGCAAATGTTATTGGGTTGATCCTTCTTGCTTTCAAACAAAACATCAGCAGTAAGCACTTCAGTCATTAAGAAGAAATTTAAACTGATGCATGAATGAAATGAATGAGCATAAAAAATAATCAGAAAGCTTGAAAGATTACCTTTGCAGCAATGAGACCACTAATTTGTGCCATATCACACAACAAAACCGCACCACATTTGTCAGCAATCTGTCTAAATTTTGCATAATCCCATTCCCGGGGATACGAACTCCCCCCACATATAAGTATCTTGGGACGGAAATCAAGAGCCCTTTCCTCAAGCTTATCAAAATCTACATACCCAGTTTGGGGGTCAACCTTGTAAGACAGAGACTCAAAGAAAATTGAAGCCCCTGAAACTCTCCTCCCATTAGGAAGATAATACCCGTGACTTGTGTTTCCACCAGATGGTGTATCCAATCCCATTATACGATCACCAGGCAGTAATAAGCCTGTATAAACTGCAAAGTTTGCTGAAGTACATGAATATGGTTGCACATTCACACCCCAATTCTCCGGGTCAAGTCCAAAAGCAGTTAATGCACGCTTACAACATAATGTCTCAATTTCATCTATAAACTGATTACCACCATAATACCTAGCACCCGGTGCTCCTTCAGAATACTTGTTTGTTAAATGGCTCCCTAACGCCTCCATCACAGCCTTGCATACAAAATTTTCAGAAGCAATCAGTTCAATCCCTTTGTACTGCCTCTGCTTCTCCTTCTCCATAATCTCAAATATATCCGGGTCAGCTGCCTGTAAACCCTGATTACCCCAAGCCCTAACCGCATTTCTTCGCGATTCAAGCCCTAGCAAATTCTCATTAGAACTCGTAACCCTAAAACTCTTCGAAGAGGAAGAAGACGAAGTCGCATCAGTATCTCTCTTCCGCTTAATACACATGGAATGCCCTAAAATTCGAAACTCCTCGACATCCCTCTCCTCATCCGCACTCTCTCCCCCCTCCTTCCCATTCCCCTTCGTTTGTTTATCCATCAGTTGAAGAGGAACCGGCGTAACCGGATACGATTGGTCCTTAACCCTAGAATCGATCTGAAAAGCAATCGAATCATCGGCGATATGAGACCGATTGGGTGCGCTCATCACCGGTGACACATGAGTAATAAACCCTAACGACAGATTACTCGATTGAGATTGACTCAAATCCATCACAATTTGCAACAAACAAGTCAAAAGTCCAACAATACAAAGATGAAAACAAAGATATAATCCTAACCCGTCGGAAAATTAAGGACAGCAACAACAGTAACAAGAGCAGAAGCAGCAGCGGCGGCGGCAACAGTCGGAATAGCAGTTCCGGTAGAATCGCATCGTCCAGATGAAAACCCAAATAGTTCAAAGATTTTTGTTGCTTTGTGAATGATATTTGTAAAACAAAGAGAGAGGGGTGATAGAAATTCGTGGGGTATTTTTGACGAAGACGGGGAAAAATTCGAGGGGATGTACCTGGACGACTTTGGTCCTATGATTCCGGTGACCAGGCTGTCAGTTTAACAAAATCCTTAACCTTGCGGTTTTGCTTTGTGGTGCAATAAAGATTCCCAAGAAATTGGAATGTTAGACGATTATCAACGACAGATTCGTTTGGGCCTCCTTTCATGGGCCGAATTGTGAGCCTAATAAAGAAGTTGGACAAAGTGCCCATTTTAGGCATGCTTTCAAATTGTTACACTTTTATTTTATTTTTAATTTAAATCTTATTTTGAAATCGCTTTTTTAAGATTTAAGGTTTAGAGTTTATCAGAAATAATACACTTGCATATTGTCGCTATTGTTATGCTCAAAGAATCTCTCGCGCAAGAGCATTACTTATATATTACATCCAAGTTGTCTTTATTTTATTTATAAATTTATTAGGAGTACTAAATTGCATACGAGAAACATAATAAAAAATTGTTAACTCAAGTCAAAGAATATTATATTTTTTACTCTCTATTCAAAATTAATTAAGCATATACATATATCGTATGGAAGTGAACAAGCCAATTTTTTCCTATTAAACTCAAAATTTTAGATCTTTAGAAAACTCGAAGAAAATCTTCAAGAATGTATTTTCAAGGATATTTCAAAGTTGAAAAAGAATATTTGAAATTTGGGTAAACTTATTCGTCAATTTGAATCTTCAAGTAATTATTATTGAGGTCATTACCATTTACCAATCAGAAATGAAACATGATTTTAAAAATAGTAATTATACCTTCCACATGCAATGAAGTTCCAATTGGTTGTCGGTGATTTATTTTTAAATGTACAACTTAGAAAAATGTTAGAAAGGAAAAGCTAGGTCCTAGATATTGATGATCATGAAAAAAAAAATTGTTTATATTAAATGCTTCACTTGATTAATTTTCGATCTCTTAAGTTCCTTTTTTATTTTAAGAAATAAGGATGGATTCAAGATTTAAAAGAGTAAATTAATGTACACATGTTACATTAGAAAGAAGAGAGAAGACCCAAAATAGTCCCTCATCTTTGAATTGAGACTCCAAGTTATCATTGAGTTTTCACATGAAACAATAACAGTTCCTCATATTTACAATATTGGTGCACTTTTGGTCCTTCCGTAAAATTTTGCCTATTTTTAACATTAATTTTGTCCATAATTTATGTAAGGAATGTCCCATCATGTTTTTATATATTTAATAGAAATAATAACCTTATGTGAGAGAAGGTGAGAAGAAAAACACCTTGTTCTGTGTTAATAGAAATATCACTGCAGCTAAACTAAAAACGTTTTAACATATGACATTGCAAGAAAAGAAAAATTTGTACTATTGCACGTGAAATCGTCCTGATGAACTTCTCAACTTTACCTGCAATACGATTTTTACTAAACAAAACAAGGTGTTTTTCTTCTCACAATCTCTCACATGGAGTCATTATTTCTGCTGAATATATAAAATGATGATTAAACATTCCATACATAAATTATGGATAAAATAAATGTTAAAAAATAGGCAAAATTTTGAAGGAGGACCAAAAGTGCACCAATATTGCAAAGATGAAGGACTTGACTATTAATACTCCAGGTGAAAACTCAAGAATGACTTTTAATCTTAACCCAAAGATGATGGACTATTTTGGACCTTTTCTCTTAAGAAAGAACAATATATGTTGAATTCACTTCAATGTTTCTCCGTTTTACTTTCACTTTGAAGCCGATTTAACTAATTTTTGAAGCTAATAATTAGATTAACTTGTAAAAATATTTAAAATTATAAGTTGCAAATTCATGTCAATGTATAGTATATACAATTAAAAAAATCCATTTAAAATGTTATGTTTTGTCATTTTTGGTTGGAACACACAACTTTCAGCAACTTTTCTCAACTTTAATGGCGAGTTAATGGGCAATTGAACTTTAAATCTTTTTTTACTCAAAACATGTTTAACTGCTCACATGTGAAAATTGACTTTGTCTAGATACCCACCGCTTTAATTTGGCCTTAAATTTTGGTAATCATTAGTCATTTGTTTCTTTTTAGTTATTATGTCTTTTCAAAAATTAATTTGATTAATTTAAAAGTTAAATTATATTATATTAAAAATTTAAATATTTAAAAATAATATAAAAAATACTATAAATTATAATTTATTGTATAAATATGATTAAAAAATATATTATAAAATATTAGTTAAAGTTGTTGTCGTTTGATTCTGAAAAAAATAAATCATCACAACCGAAAGAAGTATTAACCATGGACAGGTGACACATGCATAAACGCACAGTGGTGTCAATAGTCAATACGTGCAAACATATAAACTGAATAAACTACAGTATTTCCTTCCTAATTCATCGTTAGATTTTGTTTCACGAATTGTAACAACTATACCATTAACTGATTTCTTGATTATAAAGTATTGTGGGTACTTGAAAGGTGTTACTAAAATTTAAAAGCAAATTTTATAGAGTGGTCATTAAAATTTAAACAAATATGTTGTATATGGAAGAAATATTGATTAGTTAAGAACTTTTATGTTTAAGAGATAAAAAATCTAGAAATGAATATAATGATGCGGATGTGTAAGCATATTAGGAGAAGATAAAATTAGAAAGTAGAATATAAGAGATAAAAATAGGAGTGACCTGGATGGAGGATAAATTGTGTGTTATGCGAGAGTTAGATGATTCAAACACGTGAAGAGATGCACAGATGCACTGGTGCGGCGATATGAAAAGTTGACTATAGATAATTACAAAAGGCAAAGGTAAACAAAAGAAGTGATTAAATACGATGTAATTCAAGCTACTAGTTGGAGACAACCTCTCTGCCTTGCTAAGAGTAAGATTTAAATTCACACTATCTCAGACTTTATTTATAAAATCACTCTAAATAATTTTATTTTATTTAAGATAAAGTTTAATTGGTTGCTTGATTATTAATCAAATGTTCAATAATAAAAGATTTTTTAAAATATTTATTTTTATATATATATATATAATAAATGAGAATGTGATATGTAACAAAACAGAAATGCTATATTCTAATTGCGTGTATTTGTATGGAATATGGATATTGGATAGTATTTATAACACGCAAAGATGGCCACGACGTACATTGAAGAAAGCGCGCTAGGATATCGACACTTAATGTAGACCCCACTTAATAATGGTCCCCATTTTCCTTTGGCCACCGTTAGCTTTTCCAACATTTGCTTTTGTAGGCCCCACCAATTGATAATTTGACAATAACCTATAGTAGTAGTACTTTATATGGTTCAAATTCCTCTTTAAGTTGATTTGGTACACGTGCTCAAAACAGCCCAACTCTCCGGGCAATCGTTTAGTTCCGATTCTTTTATTTTTTAGGAATCGTCTCTATTTTTACGAAATAATAATATTATTAAAATTAATTTAATTTGTTTCTGATAAGATCTTTAAGTTATCTTTAAATTGAATAATTATAAACTTAATCCTAAATATCACATCATAGGCAGAAAAACAAATAAGTCATGAGTTATTGAATTTGTTCCTATGTGGTTTGGGATCACGGTGGTTAAGGTGAGCGAGTTTTTGTCAAAAGAAAAGCAAAAGCGAGTGTAGCAAGTTTAATTGTACTCGCGAGAGTGGGGATGATTGGATGACGTGGGTTTTCCGTTAGTCTAAAGGAGAAAGTTTTCATTTCCCGTTACGGCGAAGCGTCACATCTTTCAAGTTGCTTCCAAGAGGCGTAGAGTAAATCCGAAAACTAGAGGTGGCTAAATTACCCTTCTGTCCTCACCATACTTTACTGTAGTACTAAAATAGCTTTTTTTCTTTTATTTGTTCGTTTATTTATTTTAGGAGTGGGACTTTCTTTACTAACACAATAAACATTAAACACAAGTTGTTCAAGCACTAGCGTACCACTAAGTTAGAAAGGTAACATAAAAGCTTATATAAAGTATGTATAAGGACTAAGGTCCTCATCCAAAATTAAAGATATTTAGTATATAAGAATAAGAATAAATCTAAACACTCATTCATACGACTATTTAGATAAAAAATAATTAATTGGTGTAAAATATAAACATATAATCAATGTGTAATGTATATATATAATCATATTATATATGCTTAGTAGTTAAAAGCGAGAAAAAGATCAACTAAGCTACTATATAACCTTTTACTTCGATTTGTGATTGGCACAATCTCCTATATTTTAATGTGATGTCCTCAACAAGATGAATTATACCTCTAACTCTCATTGTATTCGGTATCTACTCTATTTAACCTCGCTCACCTCTACAGTGAAGTATCTAAGAATGTCCTCTTCACATGTTCAAACTATCTCGGCTCACTTCTTTTATTATCCGTACGATTACAAAAGCTACTCCCAACCTATCTCGTATAATTTTTCATACATTAACAATAAATAAATATATATATTTAAAATATTGAGCAAATTAAGGTTCTTATTATTTAAATCTCAAAAAGAAATTGTGATGAAGTAAAAATGGACGTGAGATTATTATATCACCTTAACTATAAAAATTACAATATATATAGCTAGCCTCTCACGTGTGATCATTGACTTTGTAAAAATGTAGAGGCTTCGAGTATGATTATAAAATTACATTTTACAATAAAAAAGAAACAAGCAAACAAAACTTAGAAGGTAAATACTAAAGGCGGAAAAAGTGGAGAAACTCATCACATGGGTCAAATTCATCTCGAACAAGAAAAGACTAAAACAAGCAAATAAATAAAGTATTTAAAGAAAAGGACGTTTACCAAATCACACTCTTATATTATTCACACAATCATATGGGAGAATCATAAAAGGTGACTCCCTAGTCTGGAGATTCGAACTCTATACATTTAATTGAAGGAGTGTTTATCATTTTATCACAGTTTTTATTGGTAAGACATGCATTTATCATGACACTGATAAATTATATCTCTAATTATTCTAATACAGTTTTTTAAATTAATTAAAAAAATTATTTAAACGTTTTAATTATAATTTGCTTTATTGAATAACTGAATATACGATAAAGTGCTCTTAATAGATATATTTAAATTTTAATCTTTTTCGTATGTAAACTCAATTGTCTTTTAAGTAAGTAATTAGATTAAACATATGAAAAATGTCATCTCATTTAATTATATATATCAATCTCAATTAGAAAATATTTGAGACTTTTTTATCCGTATGATTAAAGAAAAATAGATGACATATTTTCTTATTATTTATCTATTAATCAGGAAATCCAGCAAATAAATTCTCTCTGAATATAGAATTTCAAAATTAAAAAAATAGTCTATCATAATAAGCCAAGTATTATTATTATTATTATTATTATTATTATTTTATTATATAAAAGTTACCATTACTATGCCGTCACTTTAAAAACAAAATATTAATGAAACTTTCGCTGGGTCATCTTAATCACCCATAAATAAAGTATTTTACTAGCATTAAGTATCCAACAAGTCGTCAAGAATAATTAAATCAAAATATCTAAAAAAAATACTGAATATATAAAGACGTTAATATCCTTTTAAAACAGATTAAAATACGACATGATCATACTCTCCTCCGTTTAATTTTACTTTGTCCAACACTTCCCTTTTAAAAAAACTATTAATTAAGCAATTATTTTACTAAAATCATATTATTAGCTATATTTGAAAATATAAATTAAAATACTAATATATATGTAATTATTTAAATTTAATTAATTAATATTAAGAACAAACAATAAATTTATCTTTATTTACTAAACTAAATAAAATATTATTAATATAAAAATTCAATAAATGAAACAGTAAAGTAGAATTTATGTGCTGATTGGATGCGTACTCATGTAATAGATGGATGAATATATTTATTGCCTGAATAATAATGTTAAAAGTCACTCAAAAATTATCTCAAAATTAAATCTTCTTTATCCATCACACCAAATAGCCCCTACTCTTTTAACTAATTTTGACTATGAATCTTTAATATGAAAAAATCCTTTATAAAAAGTTACCTTCTTGAATTAATCGGACTATGAAAAATGGAAAAAAAAAAAGAAAATACGGTAAAGTAGAAACATAAGCAGTGACGTGAGCAAAACGTTAAAAAATGAACCAGGAGGGTTAAAGTTGTAAAATACGAAGAAAGACCCATACCTTCAAGGCGGAGTACCGTTGTGGGACAAAATAATGACGTGTCAGTCTTTCAGGATAAGAAATCCTCTAATATTCCAACACGCCTTTCCTTCATTTGACACACAAAAGCGATTCCATTATATATATATTTTTTTATAAATAGAAAAAGCAAATCACCAAAAAGCTCCCAAATTACATTTTACAAAAAATAAAAAAACTCTCTCTCCTTCTTCACAAAATCATCGCGACTTTTCTAGAAATTCAAATTTCAATTTCTCTTACAAAGGTTTAAATATTCATCGTTATAATAATTATTGTAATATTCATAGATCAAAAGTTCAAGTTTCGAGAAGTGATTTGATCGTTTGATTATTTGGAGATTTTATTTATTTATTTGGGAAATAGAGATGGAAGTGGAGTCGCCGGAAAGAGGGAAGATAGGTGGAATAGCGATAGAAATTCCGGCGAGTGATGACGGAGAAACGATATGGTCCCCGCCGAGGGTTCCACCTAGGCTTCTTCAAAAGTTATCGGAGCCTAAAACTTCTTCTCCTACTGCTGAAGAAATTGAGGCTAAGCTTCGTGGCGCCGATCTTCGTCGACAGGTCAATAACTATTTCCGATAAGCTGTAGACAGTCGATGTTTATTTTTTTATCTTTCTATTTTTAGGAATTACACGGAATTAAAATTGATTCCCTTTTCGATTCTACTTCCATGTCTTTAGTTAACTGTTATAGTAATTTATTTTCCAATTTGAACATGTCGTTGTTGTTTTTGGAAATATTAGTAAAGTGCATGATGATTAGCTTTCAGATATTCTTATTACTTGTAGGATCAATTTTGTTCAAAGTCCTGGTTTTGATCAAGTATATATTTTTTTATGTAGTGAAATAGCTTTCCCTTTGTTGTAAAATTTTCTCTCGTTCGTACGGTTGTTTGTTGTGTTTGGTAGAGGTGTGCGATTCTTTCCTTTGTGTTACAGTTTGTTGTTAGGTGACGAAGAAAAAGACCATTT
>JAJOOR010001200.1:0-14392 GCA_036250505.1 Solanum acaule
AAAAAAAAAGGACTTCTAAAGTTAAATTTAATTTTTATTTATAGTAATATGACATTTTCATTGGAATGAACTAAAAAAGAAATAGGGCAACATATATAATTTGAGACACAAGAATTAATGAATTTTATTATTATTATTATTGTAATGTTGTGGGTTCAACTAGTGTATTGTTGTTAGTTAAGACATAGACATTTTAGAAAAAAAATCAAAATAATTAATTTTCAAAATTGAATGTGAAATATCACATGAGAGTGTTCTTTTTTGGCCTACTTTCTAATTTTCGCATTTTATTACAAGAAGAGTGAAGTCATTAATCATATCACTTGGCAGTGTTGGGGTATTTGAGGGTGACAATAACACCTATGTGTGTTAACTGTACGATTGGGCTGGTTATGTTATAAAATTTATATTATTAATATTTTGTTACTTTATTTCATATAATAATAAAAGTAGATTTTTAAAAATTGTTTCATCATTTAATTTTTTCAGTATCGGTTTCAATTAAATTTTCATATTTTGTTTCAAAATATCATGTAAAAGTTAGAGCACGACATTGGCAAAAACCTCTAAATGAATCATGAGAACATGAAATATGACAAAAAGAGAGATCCATCCCACCATCAGGGGCGGCTGATAAGGAATAAGAAAAAGTCCTTGGCCTTTATTAGTGGCCCATTTTTTAGTTAATTAGGTAGGATTAAATTAAAAAAAATAAAAATTAGAACTAAGATAATCAATGCAAACGGCATTAATGAAGTGATAGATATGACAATTACTTTTTCTCTTTCTAATAAAAAGTTGTGTTCTTTTTTTTAATGTACAAGTTATCATTCTTTTTTACCTTATTCTTTTTCTAATTTTATTTTTATATATTTTATCCTCCTCTCTTTCCTCTCTTCTATTTCTTCTCTCTTTCTCTTTTCTAATCGTATATCTCTCTCTTATTCAAAGCTTAAGAATTTACTTGTTCTATTGATAATTTATATTTTAAATTTGGAGAAAAATATATTGCAGCAGTCCAATTCATTTTCGGAAATCAAGTCTTCATAGTTCTTGAATTCGGTAATATCATTCTAATTTTTAATAATATTTTTGTTTTGTGTCTTATGTTTATTATATTTTTTTATTTGATATTGTAAATAGTGTTTAAAATATTTGTTAGATTTTAATATGTCAACTAGAAAATATGAATCCGGTCATTCAAAACTTAAAAGAAAAAGAAAAGTCGATAACTTGATAAAATCTAAAAAAGGTGCTCTTGATAAATTTTAGAAGTGGTTTGGTTATATTATCGATTGAAAAAGAATTATTAGAAGAGATTGACTACACAAAAAATATTAATAACTTTGCATCTCAAAAAGCTAGAAAAATAAATTAAAAATACAAACATTTTAAATTTTTTGATTTTTTTTTTTTTTAAGGCTTCTAGTTTGATTTTGGCCTTAAGCCACCAACGGGTTTGAGCCGTCCTGCACATACGTAAACATTAATTAAACAAGATAGGGAAGTGGAAAATTGGAATGTAATTTATCAGCACTTACCAGCAACGCTTTCGAGGAACCATTGATGAATAGTTGACTTTGCTTTATCTTTATCCCCATCAGCAGGACTGCGGTCATGGTCATTAATTAGGCCATCAACAGTGGAAACCCTTCCATGTTGCCTTTCATTGTACCCACTTCTCAGTCCACCATATAGAAGCATGAAGAACAACAAGCCAAGGTAAGTAATGCTTGCAACCTTCTTGGTTTTCATCTCGGTCTCCGTATTCTCTACTTTCTTACTCCTCTTGGTGCAGGAGCCATTCCTTGTGGTTTCAACCTCGGAATGGGAACCAAAGGCACTTGCGCCACCTTGTCCGAAGGGTGTCCAATTCGTCGAAAAATTATACGATATATACACGTAAAGTTTTGACTTATATTGGTATAAATTGTATTTTTGACACCTTGAAATAATAAAGTAACCCGTAGTGGAGATGGCTAGAGCTGTTGCAAACCCACTTGCTGCCCCAGTTTGATTCCCCGCATGAGCATTTTCATTTTTCGTAATTATTTTGCCTTCTTAAAGTTTGTAAGTAAATAAACATGCATAAGTTTTACATAAATCTTTAGTAGCTTGGTGGTAAATAGTGTCATGTTTGTCTTGAGTGACACAAGTTTGAATCTCACCTCCAACAAGGATTTTTTTCCAATTAAAATTGATTTTTTTTCCTTAAATTTTAGTGGAATAAGATTTCCTTATATTTTAATACATTTTTCTTAAATTTTAATACATTTTCCTTTTGGACTAAGGTTTTAATTGAAAAAAATCCTTAAATTTTAATACCTTTTTGGAATAACATTTCCTTATATTTTAATACTTTTTTATTTTGTGGAATAAGATTTTCTTAAATTTGAATACATTTTCCTTTTAGAATAAGGTTTCTTTCTATATAAATAGGAGACTCATTTATCCAAATTATATCACAATATTATTAAAAATAAAATCTCTATAAATCATCGTTTTTCTTTAAAAAAAATTAGTATTCAAAGTTTGGACCCCTTCATAAAATTTATGGCTACACCACTGAGCACTTGTGGCTTCACCATATAAGGCATCCAAGGATACATCCCGGCATCTGCGAAGGCATACCAGTGCTGCCCATCTGCCACTTTAAAGCTTCATTCTCCAATGTTAAATGTTGGATTGTTGATGCCATTATCCTCACCTTTTCCTCTAACTCCTCAACGTAATCCTTTTTTCTTTGCCTATAAATCTGAGAATTTTCCCTATTCCTCATCCTTCTTAATTTCCTCTTTTCATCTCCTTCACTATTAACCACAAAATCAGAGACATTGGTTCTCAAAACAGGGGATCCACTCGAACTATGATTTCTAGGGCTATGACCTTCCTCGGGTGTAGTACCCTCCAGCGGGGACTTGAAAACCTGGGTCTCAATCAGCTGACTCCCAGATTGACCGAATTCATTTGGGTTTGGGTCAATCTGACTCGGTTTTGAAACACAGAGAGATTTTGGGTTGAGAATGGCGGCAGCATCAGCATCAGCATCTCCAGGTGGGAAGATGTCATCCATGGTTAAGTCGATGTCGAGGTCGTCCAACGATGGAGGATGTGAATTCGCCATCTTACCAGTGAAATTTTCAGGATGTATTCAAATGATATATTTTATTGCAACAGAGAAGAGAGGGCTTTGTGTTGGGGCTAACTGGGGTTTAGGTCTCTTATAAATAGTGGGGTTTATCATTTGACTGTAATGAGTTGTTTGGTTCAGACAAAAGGTATCTGGATTCATCTTAATTTTGGTACTAATAGCAGCAAATTTGAGGCATAGATTCATCTTAAGATTAATAATAATCTCAAATTTAATCTTGAGATATCTTATTTTATCTCATGAACAAAAACAACCCCTAAGAGCATCTTTGGAAAATAATTGAATTTGACTTTACTTAATTCTAGTATAAAAATCCTCTCTTCTTCTCTGTTGTGATAAAATATATCATTTGAATACATTGCCTGAAAGTTTCACTGGTATGATGGAGAGTTCACATCCTCCATCGCCGGATGACCTCGATATTGACTTAACCATGGATGACATCTTCCCACCTGCAGATGTTGATGCTCCCACCACCATTCTCAACCCAAGATCTTTCAGTGTTTCAAAATCAGGTCAAATTGACCCAAACCTGAATGGATTCAGTCAATCTGGGAGTCAGCTGATCAAGACCCGGGTTTTCAAGTCCTCATCGGAATTACATCATGATTCCATCGATATGGGTAATACACCTGAGGCAGGTCATAGCCCTGGAAATCATAGTTCGAGTGGATCCCCTGTTTTGAGGACTGATGTCTCTGATTTTGTGGTTAATAGTGAAGGAGACGAAAAGAGGAAATCAAGAAGAATGAGGAATAGAGAAAGTTCTCAATTTATAGGCAAAAAAAAAAAAGGATTACGTTGAGGAGTTGGAGGAAAAGAGTGGATTGTGGACCTTCATATGTGCATGAAAGGAAGATGAAAAGTACTCCATTAGCCTATGGCTCTAAATATTCATGGCTACAAAGACTTTATCGTGGATAACGGCAAGGCCGAAAGTAAGAACAAGAAGAAAGAAGAGTTCTAAGATAGTAAGAATTACGAGCTCTACATTTCAAGGATTCTTTCTTAAGCTCTGAGTTTCTTAAGATTATATTGAGCTATTTGGAATGTAAGGTCGAGTGAAGAGGCGAACCCAGGATTTGAAAACGTTGGGTGCACCAAAGTGGATCATCTAACTTGTACAAGTAGCACAATGACACTCCAATGTTTTTCACTTCGTCTTTGGTTATTGTATTAAAGTGCATAAGTAAAAATGTTTTGCTTTTGCTAAGTGAATAACCAACTCTACATTTGGCCTTCAAACAATAAAATACTTCAAGTTGCCGCTCTAACACAATTTTAATACACATAATATTTATGCAATTTTAGAAAACGTATTCATAGAAATGGGATACACACACAACACGCGTATTCAGAAACTAGTTATACTTTTAAAGGGGAACATGTATAGAAAAACAAACAAATCGGAAAATACTAAACACTTATTTTTTGATAGGATGCTAAAATGGGGAATGCAGGTCTGCCATCTCTGTGATATCGAATCAGAAAATATTGAACACTTATTTTTTGAGTGTTCTGTAGCTTCCTATGTGTGGAGAACAGTATTGCATTGACAAGGAATCCATCGACAAGCTATGAACTGGGCTGGAGAAATACAGTGGTATGAAACTATGTGTAAAGGCAAGGGCAATGTTGCTACTATTTTCAGAATGACACTTGCTGCCTCTGTCTAAGAGTTGTGGCTAGAAAGAAATCATAGAGTTTTTCAAAATACACGTCACTGCGGGGATATCATTGTGAGAAAGATTATTCAAGAGGTTTATGTTCGAGCAAGCATGCATGGAAAGCTAGCTAGGTGCTTGAATCAGCTGAATTACTATCCAGTTTAGCAAATTGTGGTTAGGAGATAGGGAGATTATGCATAGTGATTTACTAGGCCTGTCCGCGGAGTTGGAGTAAGGTCTGATGCTATTTTTCTTTTTTGAGCTGCACTTTGGTAATAAAATGTGTTTAGTTACCCAAAAAAAAAAAATTAACATGAAAAAGTAACACTATAATTATAAATTGCGGATCTAATAACTGAGTCCATAGGCTTAACTGAGAAAGATCAGAAGGTACCTCAACTTTAGATTATTAAGGATCCGATCTCTAGATCCGTACCTGTATCGGACACCTACACCGGAGTCCGAGCAACTCAGCTTATATTTATCAATTATTCACAACCTCTAATGAAAATGAATTGGCTAGATCTATATGGAAAGGCTAGACTTACATGTCTAGTTGGATCCATAACAATCACCTATCCATACTTGGACACCCGCACCAGTGTTCCTACCTGGACCCGTACACCAAAATCTTAAAATTTAGGTCATTAAGGATCCGATCTCTAAATCTGCATCTGTATCGGACACCTGCACTAGAGTCTGAGCAACTTAGCTTGTATTTGTCAACTATTTATAACCTCTATAAAAATGAATTGGCTAGATCTATATGGAAAGGCTAGACTTACATGTCCTGTTGAATCCATAACAATCACCACCGGTACCTGCTTCCGTACTAGAATACCCTCACCAGACTCTGTACCTGGATCCGTACCTCCAAATCTTAAAATTTCGATTATGTAGGATCCGACATCTTGATCTGCATCTGTATCGGACACCCGCATTGGAGTCCAAACAACTTAGCTTGTACTTGCAATTATTCACAACTTATACTGAAAATGAATTGGCTAGATCTTTGGAAAGGCTAGACTTACTTGTCTTGTTGGATCCATAACAATCACCGCCTTATCTTCTATCGACAGGAAATTATATGAAAGTAACCATATATAGTTAGATCTCTTAGAAACTAATAATTAAGAGACTAAACTTTGTTGCAAGAAGAGACTGATGCAATATTCATTGAGGAAAAATGTTATCAAATTGTTACCAAGAAGGAATGATGAATCTTAAACTGAGAGAGTTGGAAAGATAACTCAAGTTTTGAGTGCTTTGTTTCATTCTTTGTCTAAAGAAGCAATGCCATTTTATCATGGGTGTATCTCTGTATATATAATAAAAATTTTGCTTGTAAGCGGCCAAGCTACGTTATTTTGAACACTTGGCGACTTTTGATTCGTTCTTGTTTTGACTAAGAGTTGCCACATAATTTGAACACATGGCATCATTTTGTTGGCCTTGGATTTGACTGAAATGTCACGTCATTGAATATGTGACATGAGTTAACGTTTGGGCCGTAAATTGAAATGGACGTTGGGTTTGAAAATAATAAAAATGAGACTTAGTTAATTTGTCAAGTCCACATTAATTATTCAATCCAAATGAGTTCAAGACTTGATCCAAATTTAGTATCTCATAAATCGTTGAGAGGTCTAAATATATTTCATTATGTAGTAAATGATAATAAATGTCATCAATTCATGATTCAATCCATGATATTTATGATATTCACATAAATACATCAGGATTGATTGCAATTAGGAAGATGATGATCTTAGCCATTTCAAAAATTTAAAAATTTATGAAATAAATCTTATGTAATTCGCACCCTGTCTTAACACATTTCATTATCAGTAAATGGTTATATTCACATCAAATGCTTGGATTCAAATTGGCCACAAAATAATTTGAATTACAACCACTTGAAATTTAATACTAGTACCATATTACAAGGAGACCATCAACAAGCCTAGAGAGCTGGTAAACAAGGTAATAGAATTGTTATTTTGCTAGCAAAGCATTAGAGCTGCTTACCTAGAAATTGGATCTGCGTATGTTTATACGCAACCTTTTGGACTGCTTTGTGACTTTCATTGGGAGAGCATGAAATATGTAACACGTTCCAAAGGATCCTTTCAGGCATTACGCTGAGAAAGTAAAAAAAGAAGTTAGTATTAATTGTCAGAAGAAAAAGCAGCCTTGTTGAAGTTCAAAACTTTGACGTTGTGGAGTAGTACATGAGGCCTTGGTAGACCAGTTATTACGCTCTAAAACAAAGTGCGACAAATTAGCTAAAATTTTGTATTTGATTAGTTTTCACTGTCTCCTCCTTTATGTGACTGCTTTCCTCCTATTTGTTCTCACATATATTATTTCAAGATTGTTATAAACTTATCATTGGTCTGATTTTGTCTGTGATGTGTATTTTTCCTAGTATCTTTGGAGACATAATCACTTGTGATTATAATCATACGAGTTCTCCAATAGTGAATTTCCAATCCGAAGCTAAAGTTTCAAAGTAATTCTTACCGAAGAAAATGACTGCTGGTTTCCCCATTTTCGTAGTTTTCTATTTTGCCGGTGCGATTCTGCTGGTATCCAACATCAACCATTTTCTCAACAAGTGAATTGTTTCGACAAGTGAAAAATTAGTCCAAGTTATCGACACATTGATAAGTTCTGTTGCCTTCTAATTAAATTTGTTGTTTCACAGGGAAGTTTGTTGGTCTTTTAATTACATACTTACTCAACAAGTGAATTGTCATGAATATTTTTTTCTATCTTCAAATAAAACTATTTTTTCTGCTTTATTTTTAAAAATGAATAATTTCAACTTTGTTCTCTTTTGAAGCATAACCTAAGCAATTGAAAACTGAAAAAGGTTCAAATATACTCAAACAATTAAAAATATCAAGTATATTCTTATTTGGCACTTCCGCGTGCATTATTGTGAAGGGCATATTTGAACCTTTTTAATTGTTTGGGATTATATTTGGCTAACTGAAATTGTTTCAAAACCTCTCTACTAGAGCTTAGCCGAGAGAAAATTGAAAAATTTAAAAAAAGGAACTGGCTCCAAAACTTCTTCACAAGCAATATTGTTCAATCAATAACAATTTAAAATAAATACAATGTTCAAGAGAGCGCAAGGCTACAGACACGGAAAAAATAAGGATGGTATTGGTCATGGAAAGAATACGCTAATTAAGTAGCTCTTGGAGCAGCCCATTCAACTCTAAGGATGAGATTGTGATAACAATAACCATTGAGCTTGTTTATGGCCCTCTCAGCATCTTCTCTGTTGACAAAGTTGACAAAACCAAATCCTCTGCTCATTCCTGTATTTTGATCAATCGCAACATACACTCGGCTGACATGACCAAAGGGATGGAACAGCTCCAACAAATCTGCCTCACGAGTGTTCTCATAAAGGTTGGTGACCCTAACAGAGTTTTCTTCATTTCTTCTTCTCATCTCAGTTCCCTCACCACTTCCGCTTGCTGAAGCACCACCTCTCATGATCGGAGGAACGTAAGCACTCTTTTGAGAACCAGCCCCAGCAGCAGGCGCTTCCCTTGATGTTGGAGGAGCCACTGCTTGTGGTTTCCTCGGAATGAGCTTGATCACCAAATTATTCATGCCACAAATGCCAGAACCTTGATACACAGATGAAGGGCAGTTCAAATTTTTTGAATCATCCAAACCCTTGTAGCCATTTCCAGACTCCATGGAAGCCTTGTGATTAGATGACTCTGGCGATACATTCAGGTATTTAACATCGGGAGGTGGGAAGACATCATCGATGGATAAGTCGATGTTTAAATCGAGATCATCAAGCATGACTTCGTCTTTGTGTGCAGCAGATTCCATGTTGCTGTCATTATTGATTCCGTTGTCTGGAGGTGGAATTGGGACACCCAAAGAGTCATTTTCCAATGGTTTATGTGAATTCGCCATCAGTTCAGTAAAACTTTCTTGCAACAAATTGAATTGTATATTCAAATGAGATGCTGTTACTCACAGAGAAGAGAGGGTTTTGTGTTGGGGCTATGTGGGGTTTTGATCTGATATATAGTGGGATTGTTGGGTTTTAAAAGGTGCGACTTTTATGAAGAGTTGCGACTTTTATGAAAAATTATGACTTTTATGAAAAGTTGCGTCTTTTATGAAGAGTTGCGACTTTTATGAAAAATTGCGACTTTTATGAAGAGTTGCAACTTTTATGAAAAATTGCGACTTTTATAAAGATTTGCGACTTTTTTGAAAGGTCGTGACCTTTCCGAAGGGTTGTAACTTTTCCAAAGAATTACAGATCCTGATATGTTTTTACAATCATTAATTTCAGTTGGTGTTATTAATTTCTATTGTTGAGTACATGCTTTAATCTTTGGTTGTTTATGTTTCTGCAAAGGTATTGTTATTAGTATTTGTTAGTACAGATTAAGTAACAGGGATATCTTAATCTCATGAACCAAACAACTTCTAAGAGCATCTTTGGAAAGTAATTAAATTTGAGTGTACTTACTTAATTCTAACATAAAAAACCCTCTCTTCTCAAGTTAGAGTAAAAATCTCATTTGCGTATATTTAGATCTATTGCCAGAAAGTTTTACTGATCTGATGGTGAATTCACATCCGCCATCAGAAGACGACTCTTCCGGTGTCCCAATTCCACCTCTGGCCAACAGAATCAACAATGACGACAACGTGGAATCTGCTACACACAAAAACAGAGTCATGCTTGATGACCTCGAAATAGACATTGACTTATACATCGATGATGTCTTCCCACTTAACGATGCTGACCTGAATGTGTCGCCAGAGTCATTTAATCACGAGTTTCCCATGGAGTTTGTAAATGACTACACAGGTTTGGATGATTCAAAAAATGTAAACTACCCTTCACCGGAGTTGTACATTAGCAAGAAAAATGTTGAGCTACCTACCTAGAAATTAAACCAATTAACAACTTTTTCACACAAAGTTGCCCCCTTTTTTTTCTTCTAGTTCTCCTTACAATATTTAATCCCTACTACTTCAAGTTGCAACAACATGAACACCCACAGTATTGACAACTAGGGGTGTACAAGGTTGGTTTGTTTGATTTTTTATTAAAAAAAAAACTAAACCAATTATATCGGTTTATTAAATCTAAAAATCAAATCACTTACATGTGTGATAAGCTAAACCTTAAAAATGTCGGTTTGGTTTGAATTCGATTTAACTTTTTTCTTTTAATACCAAACCAAATCAAGAGTGGTCGATATTTTTTTCAACGCCAAACCAAACCACAAATCATTTTTTTCGGTTTGATTTGATTCGTTGGTTCAGTTTGACTTTACGATTTAGCTTGTACACCCCTATTCCCAACAATAAACATAACTTGCTAACACATCAAGATTAACAACTATTATACTCAAAAAGGGGAACATTTATAGAAAAATCAAATTGAAAATTAAAATGGCAAAGCAACATTTTAATTATAAATCGCGGATCTAATAACCGAGTCCATATGTTTAACAGAGAAAGATCCGAAGGTACCTTAACTTTAGATAATTATGGCTCCGACCTTTACATCCGCACCAGTATCGGACACCCGCACAGGAGTCCGAGCAACTTAGCTTGTACTTGTCAATTATTCACAACCTGAAAATGAATCGGTTAGATCTATGGAAAAGCTAGACTTACCTGTCCTGGTTGATCCATAACAATCGCCTTATCTTTTATCGATTGGATAATATATGAAAGTAACCATATACAATTAGATCTCTTAGAAACTAATAATTAAAAGACTAATTTTATTTGCAAAAAAGACTGATGCAATATCCATTGCGTAAAAATGTTAGTGCATCTCTAAACAAGAAGGAATATATGATGAATCTTTAACTGAGAGAGTTGGAAACACACCTCAAGTTTTTAGTGTTCTGTTTCATTCTTTTTCTATAGAAGCAATGTCGTTTTATCATGTTTGTATCTCTATATATTCTAAACCTTTTTGCTTGTAATCGGCCAAGACACGTTATTTTGAACACTTGGCGGCTTTTGATTCGCTCTTGTTTTGACTCGGAGTCCAAAAAACTATCTCATAAATCTCTATGAGTACTAGTCTAAATATATTTCATTATGTAGTAAATGGTAATAAATGTCATCAATTCATGATATTCACATAAATACATCAGGATTGATGGCTATAACTTTGTAATTAGGAAGATGATGATCTTAGCCATTTCACATTTCATAAAAATTTAAGAAATAAATCTTATGTTATTCGCATCCTGTCTAAATACATTTCATTATTAGTAAATGGTAATAGATGTCATTGATTCATTGTTTTATAAAATTATGATATTCACATCAAATGCTTTGATTTAAAGGGATGTTAGAGGCAAGGTTCATAACCCTGTAACCAATGTTATCCTCAAATTGTCTCCTCATAGACCTTATTTCATTCACTATTACCAAATTGTAAACGTTGTTAGCGTCAAAACACTAATGTACTTGTACCCATTTGTACCTCCATTCCCTTGACAAAATACGTGTTCTTATTGTGTCGCACAAAGGCAAGGATCCTAGAATCTACTCACCAACATTGTGAGGCAAATTGCTAATTCTATCTGCAGCAGGCCTCCCCATCTGATATGATCCTCTGTCCGACTCATCATAGTAGTGTCATCCCCAATTCAGAATGATTTTCATCCCGAATCAAACTGAAGAAAAAAATCAAAGGAATCGCGACTCTGCTCTTTGACACAGAGCAAGCGACAACAAACAAGAGAACAACTTTTAATACATCGTCTGAATTAGTCATAGGATCCACAACATTGCACACTGATTAACGTTAGGCGAGTTAAGCTGAAGAAACCATATTCAATAACCCTTTAATCAAGCTCTTCTAATTTGGGCAACATTTAAAAATCAAGTAAACAGTTAAGATCATCAATATTTTTAAATAACATTTGAAACTACCAGGGCAATTAAGTTGTTCCAAATATCATTTGGTTATGATATGTACCAATGTGAATCTGCAATACGTGAATTGAAAGCTTCCGTTCAAGGAGCCTAATGATATGAAACCAAATGCCAAATCCGAGGGGCAGCAAAAACAATTTGAATTGCACGACTTGAAATATTAAATACTAGAATATACATTACTTGCACTGCCATGGAAAAAGACAAGGTTCATAAAAGCTATATTAAAGGAGCAAATATGAACTTTGAATAAGCAATAAGCAAAGTCATGGAAATTTTGGATCTGCATAAGCTTCTTCAAATATGAATCTAACATCAGGTGATACTCGCGAAAATTGTTTCATCTCATCCATCATCTTTGTACCCCGATGAATCTAATGCGCCATATTCCAAATGAAGATCTCCTCTAGTACAGGTGCAGATGCTAATATAATATTCAGAAATTCCATTTCCATCTCAAAACCAGTAAAACCCCGCATCTCCACTCTCTGAAGCATCTTCATTACGCCACACGAGATTGATTGAGCTCGTAACAATTGTATACCAGGTTCCACATCATCGCCTACTATTTCCTAAAAGATTTTTGGTAAATAGTTAGGCGGGTTCTGATGAAGAAACCATATTCAATCAGTTTAATGAGAAAATACAGGAGTGCTTACACATTCAATTCTAAGCTCCTGTAATTTAGGGCAGCTTGTTATCAAATAAACAACAGTAGAAAAGTCCTTGACATTTCGTAAACACATGTCCAAAATACAGAGCGATTTGACATTGTTTAGAGCAGTCAGAGCACTCTCTGGTATACCTCCCATGATCAAGTACTAGAAGCAAGTCGAAAATTGGTTAAAGATACAACATTTGGTTATGATATGTACCAACTATAATTAATATTATCACAAGTAGTGTACATTACCTCTAATGTTGAACCAGATAGTTCGAGTTCCTGCAGGGAAGGCATGTAATGGAAGAACTTTGTAACATTAGAACAAACAGGTGATGGATCAGTCAAAACTTGTGGATCAAGATACATATTAACGTTTCTAAGCATAGGGGCATTCTTGAAGCAAATGGACTTTGATGTTCCATAAAATTCAAACCATTTGAGATTAGCGGCATCAATTTCAAGAATGTCGAAGTGTGTGCACCAATACAACCTCAATCTTTCAAGCAATGGGCATTTGGAAATGAGATTCTTAAATATTGTTAGATCGAAAATGACACTCTGAAAATCAAGATTAATAAGCTTCTCGAACCTTTTGAAATCAGATGGAGGGTAGAACAAGCACGTATCAAGTTCCAGATGTCTTAATTGTTGGAATGTAAAAAACTGAGAAGGTAAATGATATTTGACGAATGTGCATATGTGAAGCTTGAATTCCTCGACAATTTTCTTTGACAAGAAGAGTATCCAGTGATTAATATCAGGACAACCCTTCACTTTAGGGCCATGGAGTGTAAACTTCAAAATTGGACCTTTATGGAGTAGTAAGACTTGATAAATGATTGACTTGGCTACTTGATGGTCTTCGAAACACGCGAAAAACTCACCATTAAAATCAAGTTTTGCACGTGTTACCCATTTGTACCTCCAATCTTTTGACAAGATATTGGTTTCACCGCGTCTTTCCAAGGCAAGCACCCTAGAATTTCATCAGAACATTACAGGGCAAATTGCTAATTATATCTGCGACAAATCTCCTATCACTCCTCATTATCAAATATTTACGAGTTGCAGATACTTCTGAAATTTTAGGGAAAATGCACAACTACCCCCAACCTATGCCCGAAATCTCAGATACACACTTATACTATACTAAGGTCCTATTACCCCGAACTTATTTTATAAATAATTTTCTATCCCTTTTCGGCCTACGTGGCATTTTCCCGAAATTTTACATTAAAATAACTTCAAAATGTCAAATTTGATGAATATATCTTACATTACATGAGATATCCAAAACTGCCGTTTTTATGGAAGTTTGGGGAAAACACCATAATACACAACAGATATGTAACGGTTGAGGCAAAAAAAAAAAACTGCCTTCGACAATAGACAACTTTGCCCTCCATTTCCAAATATATCCTTATTCTTAGCCAACTCTTTCAAACTTACCCCTCAACTATCAGAAATAGACCAAATATCCCCTTTGTTTTTTCTTTTTTTTTCCTCAAATAAAAGTGTCTTTTATTATAGTCTCAATTTATTTATTTTTAAATAAAATAAAAAATGGAAGAGTGCGTATGTATTTGTTTGATTTTTTTAAAGTACGAAAATGTTCTCTTATAATTTTCAAAATATGCATTTTAATATTTTTAAAGTTTTCTAAGAAGTACTAAATTGATGTAATAGGCTAAAAGTGTAACAATAAGTTATAACAAGTAAGGAAAAGAGACTTGCTAAAAAAATGTGTTGCAGTTCAAGCGCATATTTTTGGTTATAGTATCTTGAGTTGTAAGCTATAGGATATTCTAACAGTCTTGTGTAATAATTATAAGGTATTAGATATCTCTCTTCCTGTAAGATTTAAATTTTTTAATTGGATATATACTTAATTTCAAATAGACTCAATTTTGAGCCGGAACTTGATTAATTTCTTCCCATCTATTTACC
>JAJOOR010001201.1:0-44746 GCA_036250505.1 Solanum acaule
ACATCTGAACTGCATAGTTTTGGTACGGATTATTACTGTTAGCCCACTGCTAAGTGCCTTCCTTTTCTGTGTCATGCATTCAGGCTTCAATTCAACCAGGTGGAACTGTTTCATTTGAGCATCGGAATCTTTACGGGCTCAATCGCTCAATTCTTGGTTCAGTTACTACTAGTAACTTCCTCAATCCTCAGGTTATTGTTTCATTATGTTTTCGTTGTTGATGCTTTTGGTTGGTGTTCTGCTGTCCTTTTTTGTGGTGTCTTACACATTAGTAATGATCCCAACCTAATCTTTTTTACAGGATGATCTTGCATTTAAGTTGGAGTATGTTCATCCTTATTTAGATGGTGTTTATAATCCTCGAAACCGTACACTCCGTACTAGCTGCTTCAACAGCAGAAAGTTGAGTCCTGTCTTTACTGGGGGGCCTGGAGTAGATGAAGTCCCTCCCATTTGGGTTGATCGCGCTGGACTTAAAGCCAACATTACTGAGGTATGCCAACACTGGTATAACTGTGATGCATCTGGCCAACAGGTCTCCGTTATGAAGTGTTTGTCTAATTTGTAGAGAACCTTTATAGCATTTGGTGGTTAATAACAAAATTCAACAAAAAAAGGATCTCTCTCGTGGGTGCTTAAATGACTTGTTGAATATTATGGAAGTTGGTATTAATTATTTTTTTTGATAAAGCTCAGAAGTCGTATTCATAGGACAGTATAGAGTGTCTGTTTTGATTACTCGTTTGGGACTGATAAAAGTTTCACATAGATAATGTACTAATTACCATATGCATTTAACCATTTGTTTGCTGCAGAATTTCACTCGTCAGAGTAAATTCACTTATGGACTTGTGATGGAAGAAATAACAACACGAGATGAAAGCAGCCACATCTCTGCTCGTGGACAGAGGGTATTGCCAAGTGGTGGAATTAGTGCAGATGGACCTCCCACTACCCTTAGTGAAACTGGCATTGACCGCATGGCATTTTTACAAGCCAACATTACACGAGATAACACCAAGTTCATAAATGGGACAATAGTTGGTGAGAGGAATGTGTTCCAGGTAAGATTAGTTTCTGTTTACTTTTTGTCTTCACTCATTGAGTTTGTTTTGCAAATCAAAGTTTGAAGTAGCTTTTGGGCTTTCTTAATAAAAAAATGCCATAGCAGCAACTGGTCGGCTTTCATTGGGAAATCATCTCATACGTTCCTCCCGAAGCAAGTGCTCAACATTTAATAGTTGACTGTTTCCTATGCTCCAGAAAACCATTTACCTTGCGTGTTTTGTTGCTACTCTGACAAGTCCTCTAATTCACGAGATCTTGGATATAATTTATGGTTACATTTCTTTTATGGATTCTAATATAGTTATTGTGTTACAGGTCGATCAAGGACTTGGAGTAGGCACTAAGTTCCCTTTCTTTAACCGTCACCAGTTGACAATGACCCAATTTATCCAGTTAAAGCAAGTAGAAGAAGGTGCTGGTAAGGCTCCACCGCCTGTGCTAGTCCTCCATGGCCATTACGGTGGATGTGTTGGAGATCTTCCCAGTTATGATGCTTTCACACTTGGGGGACCTTATTCAGTCAGGGGTTACAATATGGGAGAGATAGGTGCAGCTAGAAATATTGTTGAGGTATGTATGGTTTGTACTATCAAAAGATGTGATGTGTACTATTTTCTCAGTATTTGCTACAAAACTTATCTAATGTAATGGTTGCAATGCTTCCTCCAGTTGGCTGCTGAGCTGCGGATACCTGTTAGAAACACACATGTGTATGCATTTGCAGAACATGGAAATGATCTCGGGACTTCAAAAGATGTCAAAGGAAACCCAACAGAGGTCTATAGGAGGATGGGTCATGGCTCCTCATATGGTGTCGGAGTAAAACTAGGTCTAGTACGAGCAGAATATGCTGTTGACCACAATTCTGGAACTGGGGCAGTATTCTTCCGTTTTGGAGAGAGATTCTAGTTTCAGATTTCGTGGTCAGATTCTTTTTTTGCAGCTAGTCGGATTTAATGAGTCAAGAACTGCACACGGTTGAGTTTGGTATTCGGTAAACTCTAAAACTTTGTTTGGTAAAAGATCTTCTAAGATTATGGTTAGAACCTTGTTGAAAGAAAGTGAGTATCCTCTCTAGCTTTTATGCATCATTCGTGTAACCCAAAAAATGTAATATAGGAATTTGTGCATTTCTTGTTCCAAAATTTCAATTCTTTCCCTTGGTGGGGTTTCTTGAAATAACTAAGTAATTGCTTTGATTGGAATCTGCCGTTATGAGATGATTTATAATGACAATATCTATTTCTATTGACAATACATAATTTAACTATTTTTCACAAGATTTCTTGATGTTCATCAACACTAGAGTAGAAAGCATCATCTTAAGATAAAAAACTAAATGGCAACTATATAAGCAAATTGTGTGTAATAATTGCAACTTTGGTTAAGGTAAATACAAAGAATTGCAGAAGTAAATTATATTTCAAGAGATTTCATCAATTATTCAAAGAATAGCAAAGTAAATACAACAAGAGTTGCATAGCTTAATTAAATTTCAAACTCTTGAATACACAGAATCTTATACCAGCAGGATAGGGCTGCTGAATTTTACCTACTCCAGATTTTTTGAAAGAGGAAACAGTACAAACCAGACACACTCACTAAAAGATACTAGTTCATACAAGCATACATACAAATAACCTATGTAGGGAAATACATCTGCCATAATAGAAGGCTCAAAGCAGGGCAAATGAAGGAACCAACACTTCCGTGTAATTGTGAACGAGATGATGCACAAAAAAGTCATCTATAGCTCTCATAGATTTATTCCCCATATAATTTTAGTCGCGAAGTAGATGAACATAAGAAATATATACAATAAATATGAAGGTGAGACATACAATTACTTAATTCAACAAAGACAGTATAAGAAATTCAGTTACTGTATCCTCCCAATGATTTGATTATCAAGTTTGTCATATTAGGGAACCGGGGCAGCAAAATCTAGGTGAATTACGAAAATATATGCTAGAATCACTCCAATAATATGTACAGACAAGTTCTTCCTCCTATTACAGAATTTGAAGCAAGCACAAAACTAAGGAGACATAAAATATGTTGACAAAATATGGAGCAAATAATTAATTTCTTATAGAAGAAGAAGAATATAGGCCCATAGGAGTAGGGAGAAGGATGAAGATTCAAATACCCAATATGTTGGGGTTGCTGACAACGTTTTATATTACTCACTAGATCATTGCGGAAAAAGAAGGTTCAACACACCCATTACTAGAAAAACGATACACTATTTAGCATTCAAAGGACACGGTGTTGTACTGCAAACGATTTGCTGCTGCTGGACGAGACATATTTCAGGAAAAAGATAACTAAAATGCATCGCAAGGATAAATCGGACCAACTGCCTATCTGCTGTCTAACTCAAATTTGTCCCAGATTTTACCAGAGAACAACACCTCATGAATCTGCCATGATTCCTCCATGATCAAATGACATCTTGCAGGTCTGCACTACAAATGAAGTTATGTTGGGAGCTGTTCTATAATAACTAAATTTTCAATAAAACATAAGTACATGTAGAATGCTCGCTCTGATCTGCGAAAGCATCTCTGCTCATCAGAAACAGAAACCAAGAAAAATGCCTAACATGAATAAATGAAGCTCTCCTATTTACTTAATTTGTCCTTCCATCTTTGTTTGCATCAATTCAAAAGAATGGCAGAGAAGTTACTTCTAATATCTTACTTTACAGATGCTGAGAAGGTATATTCACCAACACGATCTGTACTACACAATAATATCTTTCCATGGCAATAATCTCTTAATATGCTATGACCGAGACCACTTTTGCCAGTCTAACTCCCAGATAAAATGGTCAATATCCCCAACCCTCTACAGAAGCATTCTACCTTCGAGTCCTAAAGCCCAAAAATGACATCTGCAAGCTATTGTAATTGTAAAACCCAAAAATAAAATCTGCAAGCTTTCTTATTAAAGTCTTTCAGCTTTATTAAGTTTCACAACTGAATACACTAAAAAACCACTAAGATGAGCAGAACACAAGATCTATGGACTATGAGTAGTGGGGTGATCCTATGTTTCCTCCCATTTCTAGAAAAATCATGGATTCACCTCCAAATTCATATATGAAGAGAGTGCCTGAACACAGACATGTAAACCACATTACTGAGCAATACACAAGGAAAAAGTGAATTAAATATATTATTCTATGAATTCTTCTGTTATGTTAGAAGATCTCTCGAGTTAGGAACCTACAATCAGAAACAAAGAGCTACCAGGAATGCAAGGGAAATAAGTCTAGTATTTGACAGGAGACCTTTTAGACTGGCTAGAAACTTGTGTTTCCATAAAAAGCTTGATATTTAGAAAACTTCTACTTCTAAAGAACTTCTAATTTGCTTTAAAAGATAAATGATTCAGTATCGGAACTATAAAGGAGTGGAACCGTTAAAGGACTCATATAGCCAACACAACTAGTTTGGGACCTAGGTATACTTGATTGATTGTTTACCAGATTGATCAATGCACATTTATTTTCTTTACCACAAATGCAAGATTATATGCTCAAACTCTTTGTCCTAGTTGCAAACCACCAAGTCAGACTTCTGATAACTTAAATCAGTATTCATCCCTCTACAAGCAATTGTAAATAATTGAGTTAGGAAATCTATCCAAAAAAAATGATAACTTTTTCCTCCAAAATACTCAAATAAACATTTTAGGACTTGGCAGCTCGGATAATTAAAGGATCTTACCCCAGCTTCTGGAGCTACTTATCATTAGAAGCAACAGGATGATAGTAACCAAAATTATTTCCAGACCAGTCCCGCTGTTGCACCATATTATAGTGATGATGAAACCCAAGTGGCGGTCCACCCCCATAACCAACAGGCATGCCTACATGTCCTCCATCTGGCATTCCCATCATTGGCATCGGCACCATTTGCGGTTGGTACGGCATCAGAGTTGGCGTTGCCATGTGGCCATTAGTATTGCGCAGGTGACCACTCTCACTAGACTCACGCATACTCTCTGCCGCCGGTGTGGAAGTAAACAAATGATCAGACGAAGAAGGACCCTCGTTCGGCTGCATTCTCTTCGTATACAATCTGTATTTCTGTAAATGACTTGCTACGTTCTCTCTCGTCAATCCTTCCACATTCATAAGCTGCATAATTGTTTTCGGCACAGCCCCTTTGATACCTAAGTGCGCCACCACTTCAATAAAACGCTTGTGTAACTGCGGCGTCCAAACAAGTCTGGGCCGCTTCGGAGTCTTAGCAGACGAATCATCCGCAAAATTCTCGTTACACAGAGATGAATCAGCCTCCTCAGTGCCTCCGGATTCAACCCGTCGGAGCTTCCTCGGGTCGGATCCCTCTCTTATCAGATCCGTTTCATCTCTTTCAGTAACAGTCTCTTCTCTAGTCCTCTCATAGCTAAACGGCTTGAAATATGAGTTATTCATCGAAGCCATATCCTGTGAGTGCCATCTCTGGAGAGAAGAAAACGTATTCTGCGAAGCACGATTTACATCGGTCATCGTCTTTGACAATTCCGGCGATGATTCTGAACGCAGCAGCGAGTTCCGAGGGAATCAACTGCAGAGTCAACGGCGTGAGATCATCGACGTCGGGAAGTCCAACCTCCCAGAGAAGTCTGTCATCGTTACCACCGCTGTATTCATAGTCGATTAGGTTCACTTCTTCACCCATGGTAACAATATTTTGTAACTACTAAATTTTATTCCGGTCACCAGAAGATATTCCGGCGAATTTGAGAGAGATGCCGTTGAATGAACGAAAATGGAGAAGGCGAAGAAGATGAGGAAATGGGAAAGCGATAGGCGGTGGAAAATGGAAATAAATAAGCTAAAAGGGAAAAGGTCGATAGCGTAATAAAAAGTACAATATCTCATTGCAACGTGGCACTGGCCCACTACCAGCGTGGATGCTTTACCAGATATTTTTCATCTCTTCTCTTTGTTAAAGGCGCCCCCTCAATTATTAAAAATAGTATAATTACGCCCTTTTTGTACAAAATTACATTTATTTTTTAGATCCAATGCAAATAATCAGCATTCAGCCCTAAGTCTTTAGCTTGAAAATGGAAGTAACGACTTAAATTATTAGGTATAAGCGTTTTCAGAGGTGAGATCTTTTTATTTAATTTAAAATTGATTCATTTAGTTACAAGTAGATTTAAGAGAGTTCTAACATATGCCTTGAAGGACTAAACCCCTCGTATGTGGCGATGACTTGTAGCTAAGGGGGGAAAGTCATCGAATATAGCTGATTTTTCATGAAATTTATTTTAATAAAGTGTATGAGTCGATGGTCTGAAGTAGAGCATATATGCTACTGAGGTTTATAAGTAGAGAATAATAGATTTATAGCGTTCTATATCCGAACTCACAATTAAAAAAATTTAAAGTTTAAATTACAGAGAAGATATTATTTGTTACTCTGTAAAGAAAAGTAGTAACTTTTAGAGTGAAACGTTTCATGAAAAAAAACAGTAATAAATAATAATATTAGTTTAAGTAAACTTTATTTGTTAGTGTCATAGTGCTCGTAGCTCCAACGTACGATAAATTAAATATTAAAGTTACTACTATTTGCTCTTTCTTTAATATGCCACCTACTTTTATTGCACTTTGTTATGTATTTTAACTTTTAAAGTATTGACCTCACCTATTATATACTATATATCTAGATTTTCTTTTTAAAGAAGCAGATTCTCATATTATCCAGAATCAACTCTCTTATTTATTTTACTCCTTTTTTAACAATATATTTAACGTCCATATTCACAATGCACCCAATTCCCATAAAATAACTACAAGTGGCCGAATATTTCCAATTTACTACGTATAAAAAACTGTAATGACGATTGAGGAAGCTTACGACTTACGAGTAGTTAGTACACACGTATGCTTTTTATATTGTTAAATTCTCACCATTATTTTTGTGAAAAAAATGAAAGAGATTTACCAGTGCATTATAAATTAGTTCTTTGCTATGTATTCACCTTACATTAATAATCAACTATTCCTCAAAATTCCAAACATACATATATAACAATTTCTCCTTATAATTATGACTACTTCCTCACAAATAATCACTGATTTTTAGTATTGCTAAGACAATTTGGACACTCACAAACTAGACAAATTTAAGCCGAGAGTCAATTGAAAACAGTCTCTCTACCTTACAAAGGTACGGGTAAGGTCTGTGAATGTACATCTTACCCTCCCCAGACCCCAACTTGTGGGATTATACTTGGTATGTTGTTGTAGTATGACTTGCATAAGCCAACACAGGGAACATAGCAAATATTAAGCAGAATCTAACAGCGGTGAAGTTGCAAGTTCAGCCAAACATAAACATAGAAGGAAATGAGACATACTTGGCCATGATAGAACATTGTCAATACCATACATAAAAATTCTGGCTTCACCTAAAACATCAACTTTCCACATGGCGACATTTTGTACAGTCTTGTTGATATAAAAACTACCTTACTTTTTTATCATTTATACACCGTTTAGAGACTTGATTTTTCCTCTGCATGGCTATCAGGAATATTTGACATCCGAGCCCCAGCATACCTGATCCTATGTATAAACGTCCAACTACACAATATACAGTTCTCTAGTACAAGCAACAACTTTATTTGCAATCACAGCCCATACTGCCCTCAAAGAGAGTTCTAGAGCCAGAGCACAAGACACGGGGGGAAATAAAGGAAGAGAGGTAGCTCAAACTAGCCTCGGTCAGCTGTACAACTTTTTTCCTAAAAGCTAAGCAAGATTTGGAGACTGAGCAGCAATTCTTCGTTCTGCAACATTCATAAAAGCAAATCATTCAGTATCATTGTAACAACTAGATAGGCAAAGTTCTAGTCAAATGCAAGCAGAAGAGCTGCTTACCTCCAGCTGCAACAAGTTTCTCAACACGAGCAACAATGTGTTTTCCATAAGTGTATTTCTTCAGAGCATTCAAGTGAACCTTTATTCTAGAAAGGATCAGCTCACGTTGCTGATCACTGCACGTTTCCAAAACTTTCTGTACAACATAATTTGCAAACTGATCTTTCATCATTGCCTGTGTAAAGAAGGAAGAAAAATGAGAAAATAACACAAATTGAAAGGAACGGCGACATCCACATTAAGACATAGTCAATCAGAGACAGACATGAAATGCATAAGCAAGGCTTGCAGACTTGAAAAGTGAAGCCTTGACTTAATATCACAAGGAGTGGAGAGAAGAAGAGAAGGGAAGAGATGGAGATTAGCAAGTCAAGCCAGTTTTAAGGAAAAATGTGGACTTGAAAAGGTGAAGCCTTAATTTAGTATAATAAACCTATGAACAAAATTTAATTGAAAAGACAAGAAAAGGAGGTGACGGAGATTAGCAAGTCAAACCAGTTTGAAGGGAAAATGCAGACTTGAAAAGTGAAGCCATTAAATGGTTAGTATAACTGAATGCATTTGTCAATCCAAGGAGAGAAGTAATAACACGTTCGATGCCATAGACAGCCACGAGTCCATGATGCAAAAGTGGATGAGATTTTGAAAGATATCATGGACAGGAGAGTTATAAGGCTTTCCTGTGACAATTAAGGTAAACCATGTTTGGCTAAGAGTTACGTGATACCAATAAGTATTTCGCTTCTTTTAAGCCATGAAAGCTAACTGCTTACTTACTGCATGCAGAATTTTATCAATCACCTGATCCTGGAACAATGGAAAGGGGATCAAGAATGGCTAAATGTATTACCACAAGAAAAGGCAAAATGATGTCCTATCGATTTTGTAATCTTCACTAACCAAATGAAAAAATGATTCGGAGAACTCATTGTAAAGCATAATTACTGTCAAGTCTTGCTACAAAGTGAACAGTCTACACAGTGTGGACTTCGAAACAATCATTGCTCAAGGATTCAATTTTTTTGGAAAACACGGGCACCTTACAAAGTGGAGTGCTTCTTATGGTTAGTGGACAAAGAGACTTGTTTAACATAGGAGATCTTCAAAAATAGGTTTCTGGTTGAGCAGCAGGCACCACTAGTGTGGAAAAGATTCTCGTAGTATTGGTTTATTAGCCACCTCGTCATTCACAGTAAGGTGATTGCCTTGCTATGGCTTAATTTTCTCAACATACTGGGGTTTCAATGGGTGATGTTCAAAACCACAACTTGGTTGTTGCAATATTGGCACTGAAAGAGAAGGAAAATATTAGCCACCTCGTCATTCACAGTAAGGTGATTGCCTTGCTATGGCTTAATTTTCTCAACATACTGGGATTTCGATGGGTGATGTTCAAAGCCACAACTCGGTTGTTGCAATATTGGCACTGAAAGAGAAGGAAAAGGGAAAATAGTTTGATGGAGCACTATTCCATCTTGCATTTGGACAGTGTGAAAACGAGAGGAATGTATCATGCTTTGAAGACAAAATCACCTCAATAGAACAGATCAAGTTTAATTGCACAGGTTTGTTTTGGTTTGGTGTAAGGAAAGACTTGTAAATGAAACAGATTCTACAGTTACCCTCTTAGAATCCCTACAAGATTATATTAGGGTTCTTTTAGTTTTTGCTTATTTGTAGTTCTGGTCTTTTTTAGTGCTTCATATAATAATATATTTACCTTTCTCAAAGAAAGGTGAATGGCCTTATCTTTAAAAACTTCCTGCCCTTGGGAAAAGAAATTTTGACACAAAATATTTCATTTTCAATTGAAGTGATACCACCCCTAAACAACTTCTCATTTTCAATTGAAGTGATACCACCACCCTAAACAACTTCCTAGCTGCCACTTTTCACCAACTTCGACTTCTACAGAAATGAGTAGATATCAACAAGCTCCATGCTGATACCTTCAAACTCAAATACAGAAAAAGAAAGGCTTCTGGCCACTGTTCAATTCTGGAGTTCCTCGAGATCCAGTTAAGGAAAATGACAGAACAGTGTAACATGGTTTTTTGAGCTCCTTGTATATTAAAGTATTTTCCTGCCTCTTCTCATACCTACCGTTTTGATCTAAGATTCCAATTCTTCCATACCCTATTGTTCTAAAAAAAATGAAAAAATATTAGATATCCTACCAATCTCGCCAATCTAGTTTAAGGTTACATTAGTAGACAATACATTAATACTAAATGGTAGAAATAAGACACTTATCCTATTAGAACTAACCAATACTAGAGATATTAAGGTGCATAATAGATCAATATGAACATTAAGAGCTGTCTCATATAATTACCAGTTGTTGCTAGTATCGTATTCTATTACCTGGGATCTGCTTCACAATAAGTACACAGGAGCCAAATCTTCAGCATTGTGAGTTAATAGGTTGTTACAAGAATGCTACAACAATAAGGGACCACTGAAAAGACCGTATAAATATCATGGCTTCACCAATTCTATAGGTATGTACATCCTAAACTGCAAGCTATGTTGCTCAACACTTCGAAAATGTCGAGGGGTGCGTGTGGGATCCTCCAAATATAGTGTATTTTTGAAGGATCCGACCGACTGTGGAAACATTTTTGGAGAGTCAGCAACTTAGACTGCAAGTACCAAAATATCCTGCACCACCCCAAGGGCCTAGTAAAATGATATTATTCATGAACATTGGTGTTTTTGACCAGATACAAGAGTTAAATTTTACAAAAAGAGAAATTTAGAGAACACTCAACCTCTATTACATCCAAGGGTTGGAAATTTTATACCCTATTCCCAAACTCTGATGAGGATATCTCAACATTACATAGATCCAAGCCAAACAAATGAGGGGAGGTTAAAAATGTTAGAAGGTCCAGTACAAGGCAGTATAGAATAATGAGAACATAATTGTCATAAAAAAGAATAATGGGAACATAATAATTATACACAGCAATATTATACTTGAAACTAAAACTAGAAATAAAATAAAGCTTAGACAAACCTGAAGAGGTTCATTTTCATCAGTCGTGCCGAGCATCTCATCCACCAAGAGCTGCCTTTCGCTGGCACCACCAAAAGCTAGACACTTCTCAACAACATTAGAGGCAAACTTCTGCTGGCTCATTTGCACAATCTTCCCAGCTAGTTCCTTAATAATAGCAGAACGCTCGTGTGGCTTCCCATGCTCCAGTACATGCTGCCAGTGTTGCATTTAAAATAAAAGGAGGAGGGTGGGGGGTATCTCAGCAACGGATGAGAAAAATCTTCAAAGAAACATGAGTACTAAAGAACATGGCATGGTTGGATTCCAAAAATTGAAAAGAGCAAAAAGAGCTTTTTCCCTCACAGCAAGCCTATAACGAGTCCTTTAGCAAGAAAAACATTTTTTTTTGATAAGGTAACTAGAACTAAGGGGAGCAAGAACTGAAGGTTAGTGAGGTATGGAAGATGGATTGACAATAACTTTGATCTAAGATCCACATTTACCTTTACAAAGAAAGCATATTTGGCGCCAGTAACGAAGCTACGCAAATGTCCACGGTAGTTAAGGTTTCCACACCCTTACAACATTGCTATAAGTCCAATTTCGAGAACGTACCGTATTAGTCCTCCTTTTTTATATTTATTAACTGGGTCAACATTTTCTTAGACATAAATAAAAGGCATTCATTGGAAAATCAAATCAAAATGCACAATACTACATTTCTTGAACAAGTGACTCCATATGCTATTTCCGCATCAAATTTATGAAATGGATGCATTGTGTGAATTGTTCTATAATATGTTGTAAAGGATATGAGAAGGAGAACAGGATACATCACAATATTCCAAAAGCAAAGCATGCAGGTTATTTCAGAAAAGCACATACCTGAATAACATAATTACCATATTGATCTTGTGCCAACATGCTAACAGATCCCAGAATTTCTTCCATCACTTTACTTTGTGTAATTGCATCACAGCAGTGTTCCAATACTCTCTGCCAGATGAAGAAAATTCTTCAAAATAAACTACAAATGACTGTGATGAATAACACTACTGCACATTACTCATCTACCTGGATTACACGACAGCCATATGGATGGGTGGAGAGATTTACAACTTGACCAAAAAATGTAGAGACGATGAATTGAATGTGTTCTTCTGGTACACATTCAATACACTTCTGGACGACATGATTCCCATTCTGATCTCGTACACAACGCATGACATGACCATCAAGCTCCTCAACCATTTTAATCTTCTGGTCCACATCTACCACTTCTATTGCCTGCAAGTGAACCAAAATTTTGTTTGAGCAAAGCTTTGAACTCACACAGTTCATATACTTGGAAAGCAGCTCATAATCAGCCAATTAGTTAGAACTCTTTAACATTTATCACACATCAGGGTCACTGGCAGAGCAAATATAAATCTCCAGCAACTACATAACATTATTGCTTAAATAGTTATATTACTTTTGAGCTATTTTTCTTATTGGGATAAATATCTTTTGAACCAAAGATAAAACGGAAACAAGTCTGCATAAACAATTTATAATTCAGTTCTGTGAACCTTCTGAATCACGCGGCAACCATACATCTGAAGGCTCAGTGTTAATACATGGCTAAAGAGCTTGCTAGCCAATTCTCTCCTCTGAGATGCCATTCCATGTTCAAAAAACTGAAAGGGAAGTATTTGAGTCAGTCTAAGCAAAACACTCTAAGAGAGCACAAGACAGTGGTCATTATCCACCTCCCACTCCACACTGAAACCAAAGTTACACATACCTTCTGGATTACGTAATTACCAAAAACATCAGTCATCAAAGTAAGAGCTTGGGGAATAATTTCCTGAAAAACCATGTTTTTCTCCTCAGGGGTGGCAGTTTCCAGTTTTTGTTGGATGAACCGGCTACCATACTGATCCGCACTGATTATATATGATACAGACAATTTCAGAATCATTTCTGATCAACTTACTAATAAATAGGAACAATTCTAAGTAAAAAAAAAAATGCACGACAAAATTCACTAGATACCTGAACTCGACAACGTGACCAGCAATTTCTGAAAGCTCAAAACACCTGGTCTTATTACTCTTGAACTCTTCCAATAGAGAGGAAGCAAAGCTGTTTTCCATGTTATCCAAGTGCCATGATCCTATTACACCTGAAGTTATGTTTCTCATTGCACCAGGGAACCTCATATTATAATCACCGTGCCTCATTGGACTACCAGGACCAACTGGAGAGTTTGGAACGACAGGACTTGCCAAGGGACTTCCAGGATATGATAAACCGACTCCAAATGCAGGATTGCCATAATAGCCATGATGACTTGAACCACTACCTTTACTGCTGAGTGGGACACCGTATTGTGACTTCGGAGATAGTGCATTACCAAGATAAGCTTTCTGAAGCAAGTCCATATAGGAATTGCCCATGTAGTTCCTATCCATCGAAGGATCATTCAGTGCGGCAACCTGTGCAACATATTCAGCTGTCAAGTACTGAAGATACATAGGATCCATGAAGGATGCCTGTAAAGCACTCCCAGACATTTGATTTCCCATTCTGCCGAGATTCTGCTCTGAGACCCCAGAGTTCAAATGAGATGCCCCTAGCATTCGAGAGTCCATTCCAGGTAAAGCCATCCCAGACGCGGCAGCAGCAGTTTCAAACAAAGGAGGCAGATTATAGTTGCCAAGATGGCTTGTCACTGGATTGACGGAATGACTACCTAAACCATAATTGGAAGGACTATCCATATGCTGATATTGAGAAAGTACACCACCTCCACCATTCAGTGTGGACGTTTGAGATCCTTTCACATAAGAATTATTAGAGGCAACTGCAGATCTGTGCATATCGTCATGGAGGTTAGAACTGTTAAGGTCTGACCGCCCATTGTTGCCAGCACCAGTGTCAATATATGGTCCTTTAGCAGAGTGGGATTTAGACGACATATTAAACTGAGCAGATTCAGATCTCTTCAGATATGCATGCTGCTGAGAGTTATTCTGACTACCTGTTAAATTGTAAGAATATTATTTGTAACAGGCATTGTGTACAATCTGAGAAACATCTATATCTAACATACCATTTGAAAGATTCATGCTAGACAAAGCAGCAAGCAGATCTGCAGACTCGGCGGTGTGAGAGACGCCATTAAATGAATTTGGACTATTAACGCTCCTCTTCTCAGAAGTGGCTACCCTTCCTCCACCAATAGGAGTGAGGGAAGGGCTAGGAGCCCTAGCAATGCGCTGGGCATCAGGAGTAGTGCTTCTTGATAAGGAAGCCCCCAAAGCAGCAGCATATGTAAAGGAAGCAGGCGCCCCAACATGTTGAGCAGCAGATGAGCCTTGTCCATTAGATACTGACCTTAAAGGATCTGAAGTTGAAAACTCATGACGGAGGTGAGACAGCTCAGCTTCTGCTGAACCCAAGTTATCACTACTTTCATCAAAAGCATTGCGGCTAGCTGGTCGCGAAGGGGGGCCAGGAGCAGGAGTCACACGGCTCAAGTCATCCTGAAGTAACATAATTTATAACCCATCAGAATGGTCATTTCAAAAAAAAAAAAGAAATATTGACAAACTGTAACACTTTCTATTGGAGAAACCTAAAGGTGTTTTTCACCTTGCAGCTAGAAGGTTATACTACATAACAGATATCATTAACGATTTATTACATTGGTTGGATCTCAAGTTACAAAAACGGAAGAAAAAATTAACAAGAGACATCTATATCAGCATAAGAATGGCATATTAAAAAGAATCAGATGACAGGCAGCAAGCAGTTGAAGATTCTCCATTACATTCTAAAAGGTATACTTTCCTAGATTCAGTGCAATTACCAAGACTTCCCTATATACAGTATGAAAATTCCAGTTATATACACAGGTAAATAAATCCCATACACATATCACCAAGCACAAAAAAAAGATGCCAAAATAGGAAGGACATAACATGGCCGGATGTAATTGCAGAAGAGCAGGGAACATTTCCACTGTTTAGCCAGCAAGGTTAGAAGAAAATTACCAAACAGCTACTTCTGGATTTCTCCAAGGGAACTCAATTTTGGGAAAGCAAAGAGGTCTTAAAATATTGAGTCAAAAACTCAATCCACGCAGATGGAGTAAAAATGGAATCAGCATGACTGGACCAGATCTTAATTAAAAGAAACATCAACTAATCATTCCACTTATTCCTTGGTCCATCAAGAAGTGACACAATATGCTACTGATACACAGATGAAACAAATATATAATAAAAACTTGTCATGTTCATATACCCACTAATTGGACAGAGTTATGGTTTTCAAGTTATCACTTGTTATTACACTATTTTGTGTTTATCATGCCAGTGCAAAAACCAGTATCATCTACAGAATATACTATACTCATTTTTGCAATTATAGGTGGTTCTTGAAGGACTGTAGAATGAAAAGATGGAAAAAATAGGACTATCAATAGCAGAATTTCCTTGAGACGCATAAGTGCCTAATATTTTCATCATCCTAACTAAATGATTGAGTAAATGGAGTTATGAATCTATCAAAATATGTCATGAACAAATAGTTTAACAGAGACAGAAATGAAAAGTATAATTACTAATGCACACATATATGCAAAATATTTCAAGGTAGAAATGCTATCATGAACACATACTGCCATAGAACATTTATACTACAATTTCAAAAGTAAGTTTTACAAATTTGGAATCTCAAATCATGCCTAAATACCTCCAAAAAACCTGTAGATAGCTGTTTGGTTCTATTCCAAAAACATACAGCTTTGTCCAGTAAAATTAACAAGATTATTTCTTACAGAAAAAATCCTAATATTTAAAGCATTTGATACCTCAATATGGAAGAAACATCCATTAATCAAAGTTCAAATTGAAACTAACAAAGTTTCATGTGTGCACCTGAAATATTTCAGCAATGCTCTTCTGTTTACTACCTAGTCCTAGTCCTGGTAACCCAATCAGCCCATCACCACCCCACTCTACTGGACCCTGCAATTTGTCTGACTCATTCTCGTTCTCAGCTTTTATCGAGTTAAACCCCGGAGGCATAGCAAAGAGTGACCTCCCACTACTACTCCCATTATCATTCTTGTTCACCTTCCTCCTATCCCCAATTGCAGAACTCCCTCCTTGCATCCTCTGTGCAAACCTCCAATCCTCCTTAGACAACAGTGGTGGAGGCAACCTAGGGTTAAGATTAACATTCGCGTAATAGTACGATAAGTAAGCAGGATCAGACCTAAGCTCCTCTTCAGACATGAACCCATTATTGTTAAACAACCCACCTACTGCACTTAAAGAACCCTCAATAGTAGGTGGAGCTGACCCACTTCTATACAAATTCAGCTCATTTTCATGATCATCAGCTTCTTGTCTCCTCTGTTCACGAAGTAACATTCCTATCTCTTTCTCAAACTCATCACCAAACGAATTCTCATTGTTTCCAAGCATTGGACTTGGACCAAATTCAGATAGCATCTTTCACAAAAAAAACAAAAAAAAAAAAAACAGTTTATAGTACTCCACTCATCACCACAACAAAATATAATTTATACCCACAAACCCTAACAACCCAAAAAAGCTAAAAAGATCAACACTTTATGATACAAACACCAAAAATCAAAAACCCCACATATCAAAACATGAAAATCAAAGATTTAATTCAAGAAAAATCCAATCTTTGATCACATAACTCCATGAAAGTTATGTATAAACATGGAGATAATGAAAGCGGTGTAAAGGGGTTGAGGGGATTTTATTGAATATGTTGTGGGAGAGAGAGAAAAAGTGAGAGAGCAAGAAAAATTCAATATTTGCGGCGAATTGTATTGTAGTTATAAAGGTAGTTTTAGGGTTTTGTTTTTCAACACTACAAAAGATTATCATTTTCTTTTTTTTACTACTTGGAAATAGGAGTATATAAAAATAAGAAAATAATTCCTCAATAACAAATTAAATTACCTCTCCTTAATTAAAGGGACCTAATTGACCAAGTGAAAAAAATAAGTACATATTTATAGAAAGATACTTGTTGAAAGTGCAGCACAATGATGTTTGTCTACCTCGTGTTCTTGTAGAAGAATCTAAAGATGACACGTGTACACTGTAGATTCGGAAAAAACTAACCAAACACTGTCTTAACCAATTAAAATTTAACAAATGGCTTGTTGTGGTAAGTTAATATTTCTGTAAAAATTTAGTGTTTAATTTCCTAATATTGAAAAAAGGACTGGGTTTAGTTGGGTTTAATGCAGGGTAAGATTATATTCAAAATATATTGGAGTGAATCTGCTCAAGTTCAGATAGCAGTGCATGATCAAATTTGAGAATTTTTTTCCTAAAATACAATATTAACAAAGCAAAGTGCGATGCACAAGGTACATTCTAAGTAAACTACAAACTCATTGGTACAAGTATTTTTCTACAAGATTGAGTAACAGTATTTTAATCATTGAAAACAAATGAGAAATATAGGGCATGAGGGAGAATTTATGACAATAATCAAATTTTACACAAAATTACTAAAAATGAAAAAAAAAAAAAAGTGGTAAATTTTCTCTTAATTTTTCAAATAGATAAGTAAAAATAAATATATTTTTAATATCAGGTAAAAATGAACGAACGAAACAAAATTAAATATATATAATATAATAAATTTGATAATTAGTAAGGAAGAGACGAAGAACTTTCAAGGAGATAAAATCAAATTTTGTGTTAAATATGTGTAAATACGAGAAAGATTCTTGGAGTCAGAAAGATCTGTTCTTACTGATAATAAAAACATTTTAAGAAGGGTTATTAAAAGTAGAGTTACTGAAGATGAATAATAAATTGTTGCGATTGACTAGGAGTATTAATAACTAAGGTCAATAATTTTTTTGAGCCCATAATTGAATTATACTTATATTTAAAATGAAAAAGGTGAAATTATAACACTGATGTTATTTGTTTTGAATTTTGATCATAAATTAGGAGAGGATGGCTAAACAAAAAAATCAATTGAAATGAATTAATCTTCAAATATATCTCCACCTTATTGGGTACATTATATTAGCTCAAAAAAACATATGCACTGATATAAAATATAAAAAAAGTCCATGTGCATAATCACTATGGATCGTAGTAGGATAGTTGTATTTCGAATTTAATTTTTTTTAAATATAAAAATAATTTGAATATTAATGAATTTAAACATGAATATCAAAAATCGGATGAAAAATCTATTATATGTAAAGGATTTATTATAAATAGTAAAAAAAATTCTACATGAGTTATCAAGATAAGTCAAAATGTAATGTGGATGACAATTAAATTAGCAAGATCGCATCACTATTACATGTTTAAACTTTAGAGTAACAACCAAGAATGTGATTTAATAATTAATTTGAAAATCATGGATCAAATGTCAAAGGAGATAAAAAGAAATATTAGGTATTTTTTTATATAAATATATTTAAATTTTGATGGGAAATAATAAATACCCAAAAAATAATCGTTATAAAAAAATCTAGGTTTGGGGCATTTAGAATAGATTCCTAAAGTAGAGAGGCTAGAAGAAAGTGATGGTGGGCATGTATGTGTCTACTTTGTATTAAGAGATTGAGACTTATGTGATGTGATGGAAATAAGATGATTTTATTAGTTTTTTTCATGCAGCATTTGTTTTTTCTCCACACAATTCTCTAAATGTTATTTTAATAATTAGAACTAATATTATAAAAGCTCAATAAATAAAAATACTTATTTGGAGTTTGTCATTTATATAAGGCGGAATACATAAACAGATCCCTAAATTTGTTGTGTTTTTCCTTTTAGACACCTCAACTAAGCCATCTTCCTATTGAACTCTTGACCATCTATAATTTGTAACTTTTAAACACACTTGGCTGACATGGCACAAAACTTCAACAAATATTTTTTTTTGATTGTGTGCGTGAAATTCACACTTCCCACGTGAAATGTGCAACCAATCAAAACACTCCACTAATTTAAATAATTTACACATCAGCAATCTAAAATAAAACCTAAAAAAACAAAAGGCACTTCATTTTCCCACTATACCACTTCGATATGACCCAAATATTCTTATAGATGAGAAAAAAATTAAGAAATTGGTGTGATTTCAATGATTCTAGTGACATATTTATGCTATTTACAACTAAAATCCTAAGATTTCGAAATAATACAAAGTCGAAATGATCGTGTAGAAATTGAGCGAAGCAGTTCAAATGGAAATGATTTGTTAGGAATATTACCAAAATGAGATGCAAAAGAAAAGATCAAGCAAGAAATTTAGCTTGAATTTGCAGCTTAATACTAATGAATGCAAGACATTTGGTAGGATAAAGTTCGTGAAGAAGTTAACCAAGTTTGCAAAGGAGATTCACCAACTGTTGAACACCTTCCAAAGCTTACTTTGGTAAGTACTGGTAGTAATTTTAATTTTATTATACTTTTCGCGGTAAGAAATGAAGAAGAAATCGCTAAAGAAGAGAGATACCTTGAGAAACTCCAACTTAAAAATGGCAATAAGGAAGAAGAGAAATAAGAAAAAGAGGGGGAAATTAGGGTTGAATAGACAAAAAAAAAGGGAAGAAGATAGTTGTGGATTCCACATCAGCTTTTTAAAAATGTCTTAACGCGCTCAAGCGACGTGAGAACATATTTTGTGCCATGTCAGCCAATAGTGTTTAAAATGTACAAATTATGGGTGGTTCAGAGGTTCAATAAGAAGATTGTGTAGTTAAGGTACCTGAGAGGAAATACCGAACAAGTTCAGGGACTTGTTTATGTATTCCGCCTCTATATAATAATAATAATGATAAAAGTTTGAAATTTCAGGTTAGAGTAGGTAGAAAATTTCAACCATAACATGTAGAGTAATCTTAAAAAGGGAATTGAAACACCTGTAATCATATTAGTCCTTGGTGTATTGAAGTTGAGTTATTTGCCTGATTAAATTAATATATTTTATTAGATCACCTTTATCGATATTAATAGGGTAATTTTATCTATATATGTACTAAGATAATATCACTTTGTAGAACGGTAATAATTTTTGCCACAAAAATTAAGCTAGCGTATGGCCCCAATTTTTCAAATATTATTGGCAATTCATATTTAGGTGAAGTTTTTGGTGAAGATTCACCATGTGTTTAGTCCCAAATTTTCTCAAAAATATTTGACTATTTCAAAAATATGATTTATACCCATAAGTTTTAAAAATTATTAAAAATACCCATATATTTATATTATCATTTTATAATGAATATGTTCCATTAAAAATAAGCTATAATATAATTGATAACAATTCACAATAAAAAAATAACAATATAGGCAAGACAATACATTATTCTCATAATCAACCTTATCACTGATTCAGTTATAATTATTACCACATTAAACACAAATTGTTCTTTTTTTCTCAATTTTATTACTCAAATTAGAATTCAAACTTTTTCGGAGGAGGTAGTAATAAATATTAGTTGGAATTAATAAATAATGGTATTTTTTATAAAATATAAAAGTTTGGGGTAATTTTTAAAAAAATTTAAATTCTCAAATATTAGGATTTGACCCAAAAACTAGTTTATTCTAATATTTGGGAATTTGGGATACTTGGCAAATATATATTTGCAACGTTATATAACAAAACACCACTTTTCAAGTTTTTCCTAAATATTGTTGGGGCCAAACGGGTTCTAATAATTAGGAAAAACTACAGAATATGGCAAACATACCTATATATTCAAGAAAAATAGCTATATTTTTTCCCCCATAATATATGGATATAACTACACAATAAATAGCAAAGTTAATTATATATAAATAAATAATTTTTTATATACATTTAATATAAATAAATACAAAATAGAAAAGTTATTATTGAATGCCTAATTAATTAGTGCAGGCACGTTTTATGTGATCTTTTCTCAATGTTTACCATCATCAACTTTTTCTCCTTCATGCCTAATTAATTTGGCTTAAGTATTTTAATTAATGAATAAGTGAATTTCTTTCTGGGCAATTAAGAAATCATTGATAGGCTTCATTTTTGTATGCATATTCTTTGTATCTTATTTAACTATATTTATGTATATTAGTATTTAATTGTATTTTTGTATGCATATTTGTGGTATGTTATTTAACTGTATTTATGTATATTAGTATTTAACTATATTTTTGTATGCATATTCGCTGTATCTTATTTAACTATATTTATGTATATTAGTATTTAACCATATTTTTGTATGCATATTTGTTGTATCTTATTTAACTATATTATGTATATTGTATTGCTAAATAGTAATTGCTCACACAGTTTCGTCTTCTTTAGCCATTTTTATCAAGGAATATCGGTAACATAACTTTGTTCGGGATGAATTTATAATAGGATTTATTGTGGCTCCTAAAATACATAACATTTTCATGTTTAAAGTTAAATCCAATCAAAAATAGTTGTATGCAAATAAAATCACTTTTATTCAATAATTATATATTTAATCAAAAGGTATATCCTAAATATATGGGTATGTATTCCTATGTATTTTTAGTTAAATGTATTTTTAGATTTTACCTTCATTGATTTTTTAATTAACATTTTTTCTAAGTTTTATTCAGTCATTATTATGACATATCAATACCACATCTTTTGAGACAACAAGAGAATGGAGTATTTAAACTGATAAGAATATGATCAGATATGTCTTTAAATAAGTAATTATTAGTTCTAATGTTAATAATGGAAGGTTGCTCATTGTATGGACGTAAATAAGGACAGTGGGTTATATTTAGAGTCAATTCCTTTTTTAGTTTATTGTACTTAAAGATGTATTAGTGTATAAATAGAAAAATAAAAAATGTATACAAAAATACAGCAAAAAAAATATATAAAATATAGTCATTTATTATAAATAATATACTTATAGTTATTGAACTTCAATAACCCTATAAATATAACCATTTTTGTAAGTTGCTCTCATTATTATTCAATTATTTACAACACATTCTTGTCAAATCACATATCTATTCCTCAAATTGGGCCCATTGGTCTTAAATCGGGCACAGTATTCCTCCTCTTTCCTACTCTGGCCCAGTACATTTCTTCGTTACTACCTAAATCTCTCATTATAATCCTTCCTCATGTAACGGATCCACATTTTAAATGTTGATATTTTAAAGGGAAAAGTATATATAATAGCAAACTATTAATTTATTTTAAATGCTATAAATATACTTTGATTTAATTGTACCCTATAGCAAACTATTGCTATTTTCGCCACTCTCCCTGGTGGAATCTCGCTCGCCACTCTCGTTTGGTGGCAGTCTCGCTCGCCTCTCTCGCTTTTGTACAAACACAAATGTATAAAATGTGTTTGTGTTTGTACAAAACAAGAGGAAATTGTATATATACATATATTTTCGTTCCCTCTCTCCCTTCTCCTAGATCTCGCTCGCCACCCTCGCCTCTTTCGCTTATACAAACATAAACGAAATGTATAAATTGCGCTTCTGTTTGTATAAAGCGAGAGAAAATTGTATATACACATGCAAATACATATATTTTCGTCCTATCCACTTATAATTATACAATACAAATATTTTCCTGCCCAGTTTTCTTTTGCCTTTCTATCTTTCTCGTTTTATACATACACAAATTATACAATTGATCTTTTGTATACAACTGCTTTCTTTTGTATATATATAGCGAATTATACAACTGCTTTCTTTGTATATGTATAGCGAATTATATAATTGTTTTTTTTGTATATGTATAGCGAATTATACATATATATGTTTGCTATGGAGAGCAATTATGCAAACTTTGCTATAGCATACAAATATGAATTTTGTGTTTGTTATATGTGAAAGTTGCTCTTGTGAATTATGAAATACTCCTATATATTTAATTTTGTTTCTTCTTATGTTAGTATATATATAGTTGGAATATTGGCGGGTTAAACTAAATTTGGGTGGATCGAAATGAGTTGAATCTTATTATACCCCCACCCCACCCTGGCTCCTCCTCGATCTACACTTGACAAGGCATTTTAATTGTTTTAAAAAACGAGTCATTACTTTTCAAATAAATTTCATCTTGTGGCTAATCACTTAATCAATACAAGCTGGTAAATTCATAATTTATGAAACAACAATTATCTCAGATAATTAGTGTCAGTGGTGTGAGCCATATAATAATTTTTTTTTTCTCTTTCTCGGATTGACATTTGACAGTGGCTTTGACGAGTAAACTTAAGATTAACTCAGTTTTAATTAGTGTAGGAAATCACCAGTTACAATTTGTAACAATGGCCAATAAGTAGTACCCTTTATCCTAATGATGAATAGCTATGAAAATAGCACAAACCTTTCATTAGCTCTCTTTCTGGGATATTTATTCAGTTTTTGACCCTTTTTTTTTTTTAATTTAGGAAATTTTTTAAATCACGATTTCAAGATTCATTTTGAGCTAGTTAAATTTTTTAGGATAAAATGTTAGACCATATTTAAAAATTTATAGATGTTAGACGATAATTAATATTAATTAAAAATCTAATCATATTAATTAATAGCTTTTGAAAATCAGTTTTTGCTATTTCCGTATTTATTTTCCTCTCAAGATATAAATTACGAAGAAGAATTTTAATTACTCGGACACATTTGCAGTTTCTTCTTTACCTTCTCTTTTCTATTTTTTTCTTTTAATTTGTTGTGCAGATTCTAATAAGAATTGGATTTTAACTATGGGTGGGCAATGATATGACCAATGTTACTGTGCTTTACCATATATTCCATACAAAATTTGATATTTATTAATATCATTAATTTCATGTTATATTTTTATATTCAAATGTAAAAATATAAGATGAAATTAATGATATTAATAAATATCAAATGTATAAATATAACATGAAATTAATGATATTAATAAATATCAAATTTTGCTTGGAATATATTATAATTTTTACTAAATTTAGAGAGTAGTTTTCTAAAATTAGTTGACTTAACTATGGTTATGATATTTGTTAATATAATATAATCTTCACCTTTAAATTTTAAATAAGACACATGTCTCTCATCTAGACGTGCACTTGACGAAATGGAGGGAAGGGAAAAAAAAGAAAAACAATTAGCTATACCATTGTAAATCCTAATTAATTAAGAATAACTAATTATACCAAAAAGGAATTAGAACACACACTTAAATACGTGTTCTCCTAATTAAATTTTCTTTATTAAAAAGAAATAGTAGTAAGTAATGTTTTGATCACAGTGCAAATTTAACGGAACGATCAAATGTATCATCATTCTTTTCTTGCTTGGAAGAAAGTAGTGGGTCAAATGTCACACTTTTTTTTTTTTGATAAATTAATTTTCTAATCAAGGTACAGTCCCACATGAAAATGATGAATTAGCATATTGTAGATGAACATGACATATGATGAGAAAAGATTATCTTGGTCAGCAAGATTAACAGTTGAAATTCGAGTTTTTGAAACTAAATTATGCAAATTTGCTAGAACACACTCCAACATAGGCAATATAAGGAGTACTTTAATTAACTTATACGTTATCAATATATGTAAGAGGAATTTTTACACAACCAAACTACCTAAACGATACTATAGGTAACCATTCATAAGAAATGAGATTACATGCTACAACATGTTAAATTATGCTCAATATAAAAGTTATTTTGCATTTTGAGTGTATACTAATATATTTGAAATTTTATATCCCAACAAGTGTAACTTTTTGGTTAGAGATATCATGTGTATTTCTTGGTAAGTATTTTTAATGTTATGTGTAGATAGACTTTAGGTACACTCTTACCAATTGGTGAAATATCTCTTTCATAGAGAGTCTTTTTTATTCCTTTGGCTGTAGGTTCTTCTTTACAGTATACTGGCAATTTAATTATATTACACATAATTAATTAGTAATTATAAATTAAATAATGTCTAAACATGTCTATATAAGCATAACTCATAGACTCATGCAAATAAACCTATTAAACATTCACATTATCTTTCTCTTATTTTCCAAACTAAGAAAAGAGGAAACAATATGAGTATTTTTATTTTTTCCAGACCAACACTTTTATGTGTTATTTTCTGCATTAATAGCATTTTGCTATTTCCAGAGTTTGTCACTGCTGGCGTTACAAGGCATTACAAATTTGACGTAGGGCTCTTGAAATTTACTAAATCAATCAATTATACTTATGAATTGTTTTTGAGCAATTTTTTTTTAATGTTTTTAATTTTTGCAGATAAGATTGAAAAATGTGACAAGGTTATGTAAAACAAAGACAATTGTCACTGTGAATGGGAAATTCCCAGGGCCAAGAGTTGTTGCTAGAGAAGGTGATAGTTTAGTGATTAAAGTTGTTAATCACGTCTCCAACAATGTTAGCATCCATTGGTATGAATTTTTATCTTCTCTATTTTCAATTATTAGTGCATTATGTACATTATGTACTTTGATCAGAGATGAATTTAGAATTTAAGAATCAATTTGTTAACATGGATTGTTAGGATAAAGCGCTAATCACTATCACGCCAAAGATTACAAGCCTGATTTGGGTATCACTATATTTCTTAACTAAATTCATAAATTTAGTGCGTCATATTTGACTATGACTTTGACCTTTAAGGGTACCTGTGAACCAGCAGTGGATTTATAGGTAAATTCATGATGTCCGTGAACCCTTGGTCTCTCTGTCAAATTAGATATGTTATGTGTATATTTACTAGAATTGATTTCATGTTATATGCTACCACCCGTGTTTCGAAAAGGATAAATGATAAACTTGATTGAATGCTAAGTTATTACCTAAGGGCATCTCCAACCCAAACACCAAATTTGGTGTCAACACTATTTTTGGTGTAATCAACTCCAACACACTACACCAAATTTTACACCAAAAAGGAATATTTTTCTCTCTCTTCATTATTATATTATTATTTCTTATTTCATTTATATTTTCTTATTTCATAAAACAAATTCTTTTGAAAACATTCACCATATATAATTCATATTATTTCCTTTTATAATCGCTTAATATAAAATTATTTTGTACCATAATTTTTTAAATGATATAAATTGCTAGCAAATATTATACATAATAATGGATAATACAAATAAAAGTGAAATCATTAATGAAATACAATTAAATAAACATTACATAATTAAAAAGAATTATTTTAAATTCTACATAAATATTTAACTTTCAAGATCACTATTGTGCTCCCATAAATGCTATATTAATGTATTACGTAGTTCAAAATGAACAATGTTTGCATTTTTAATTTTTGTGAAGGTTAATTGTAGTTATATCAAATTATAATTTATAGTAGAATTAACATAAATTTAATTTTTTTTAAAAGTCATATATAGAAAAATTAATTAATAAAAAAACTGAATTTTATATCTAAAATTAATATTATAAAAATATTACATACAAAATAATTAAATATACAAGAGATTTAATTAAAACATGCAATTTATATAATGTTTAATTAAAAGATTGTATAATGAAATAATATTAAAAAATTCAAAAAGTGAATTGGTGTGATGAATAGTGTTACACCAAATTTGATGTAAAAATTGGTATGGGTTGGAGCTCAAAACACCAAATTTTACACCAAATTCTAAATTTGGTGTTGGGTTGGAGATGGTCAAAAGAAGTAAGGATCAATTCCCGCTTGGTACTTCTTCTTTTTTCCCTCCATCCTTTTTAGTAGTACACCCATGTTATAGAAATCTTAAATCCATGCCACTTCCAATAATGACCGTGATATCCCCGTATCATCACTCGAACTTTGTCATAGACATAATGTTGACGTTCACTAACATAGATCATAGTTCGAGTGAGGAACAATATGTGAGTACTTAATTAGTTGAACTCACATGACTTGCCTTAGATTAGATCATAGTTCGAGTGAGGAACAATATGTGAGTACTTTAGTTGAACTCACATGACTTGCCTTAGATTCGCCTCTGGACTATATAGCTAGCTTTATTTTTAGCAATCTTTAACTGTCCATATATATATATATGAATAATAAAAAGATTAACTTAGTAGCTCATCTATATATACTTAATTAATTGTTTTTCAATAAAACAGGCATGGTATTAGACAACTACAAAGTGGATGGGCAGATGGACCAGCATATGTGACCCAATGTCCAATCCAAACAGGCCAAAGTTATGTCTATAATTTCACCATTACTGGCCAAAGAGGAACTTTATGGTGGCATGCTCATATTTCATGGATGAGAGCTACACTCTATGGACCTCTCATCATCTATCCTCAACACAATGCTTCTTATCCATTTGCTAAACCCCACAAAGAAATCCCCATCATTTTTGGTAATATCAAATTATAATATATAATAAACACAACTCAATGTCTCTATATTTTACTTTTAATTATTTTAATTAACATGCATGTAGGTGAATGGTGGAATGCTAATACTGAGGCTGTGATTAATCAATCACTTGTTACTGGTGCTGGACCTAATGTCTCTGATTCATACACCATTAATGGTCTTCCTGGACCATTATACAATTGTTCTGCTAAGGGTACACTTTTTTATCTTACGCATATCATGAACGCTTTTTTTTTTTATATTGTCAGTGTATATTGACTAATTGATGAGAAATTGTTTTGACATTGCATGTTGCAGATACTTTTAAGTTGAAGGTAAAACCAGGGAAGACATATATGCTTCGTATAATCAACGCTGCACTCAATGACGACCTTTTCTTTAGAATAGCTAATCATACAGTGACAGTTGTTGAAGCAGATGCACTTTATGTCAAGCCATTTAAAACAGACATAATTGTAATTACTCCTGGGCAAACCACAAATGTCCTCCTTAAAACACATCATAATCCACAACAAACCACTTTTGTTATGGTAGCTAGACCCTATTTTACTGGACAAGGTACATTTGATAACTCCACAATTGCTGGAATTCTTATGTATGACGACCATCATCATAATTCACCACCATCATCGTCTAACAATATTTCAATTAAAAATCTTCCAATTCCAACACTTCCACCAATTAATTCCACTTCATTTGTATCCAATTTTACTAACAAATTTCGCGCTTTAGCTAGTGTAAAATTCCCAGCTAATGTTCCGCGAAATGTTGATAAACACTTTTTTTTTACCGTAGGGCTTGGTAGTAACCCGTGCCCAAAAAATCAAACATGTCAAGGTCCTAATAATTCATCAAAATTTGCTGCTTCTGTTAATAATGTTTCTATGATTCTCCCAAACACAGCGTTACTCCAATCTTTTTTTTTCAAAAAATCAAATGGAGTATATACTAGTGATTTTCCAAGTGTCCCTTTAGTTCCCTTTAATTACACTGGCACTCCTCCAAATAACACAAATGTCTCTAATGGCACAAAAGTTGTGGTGCTTCCATTTAATACTTCAGTGGAAGTGGTAATGCAGGATACTAGCATTCTTGGTGCTGAAAGTCATCCTCTTCATCTTCATGGATATAATTTTTATGTTGTTGGACAAGGTTTTGGTAATTTTGACCCGAAAAACGACCCTGCTAATTATAATTTTGTGGATCCTGTTGAAAGAAACACCGTTGGAGTTCCATCTGGTGGTTGGGTCGCTATTCGATTTCTAGCTGACAATCCTGGTGAGTATCATTGAGTTCTATACATTAACGATGATGTTGTAAAAATATTTAAGCAATCATGTCGCTTATTACACTAATAACTAATAAACATTAATTGGTAACGTGGTCAAATGGATATTTAATCTGCTATCACATGTTAAATTACAGTGTTAGGTGTATATAACTAAGTTTAATTTATCATATATAAGTTCTTTTTTCCTTGATAAATCTAGTTGTTTTTGACATCATCTCAAGATAATTGAAGTGACAATTTCATAAAAATGGGATTACTAATTACCTGAAAAATAAGGCAAGTTATCTTATTACAATAGATTAAATTATATATAATGACAACTTAAAAGTTATTCACATTGTCGGTGCACATAAATTAAATTAAATAGATGGGACTTGACTTTTTTTTTTTTTTTGTGGTATGAACAGGAGTTTGGTTGATGCATTGTCACTTTGATGTGCATTTGAGTTGGGGATTGAGAATGGCTTGGATAGTGTTAGATGGAAAACTTCCTAACCAACAATTGCTCCCACCTCCAGCTGATCTTCCAATGTGTTAACAAACTCATCAGTTCTGATTCTTCTTTCAATAATAATAAGTTAATTATACAAATTTTATTTGAGTTGTTTTGCATTTGTGTGTTTTGTTTTTCTTGCTTCACATTCTTCATTGAAGAATTGTTGAACCAATGAGGAAGGAGATTTTGTTTGTGTAAAACTTTTGTCATGAATCAATAAAAGCTTTTTTTCCCCTCCTATTATCACCCTTAAAAGTTAAAACTATCAAACACCTTATAAATAACTCATTTTTCTGTTTATTAAACAATCTATGTGAGGCTTTATTCGTATATTCAACAATATCGACCTCTCAATGGTATTGTTAAAAGATAGAATAGTCTTGTGTACTTGCTTTAACAAAAAGCCTCGATAATAAGTCACATCAATTATATGGATCCATCATTGTGTACTTGCTTTAAAGAAAAATCGGTTTGTTTTACTTTTTCAGGGATTAATGTAATTACAAACTAAATAGGAATAGATTGTAATTTCAAAAATTTATACCATATATATTTCCTGTCCCGCCGTTACATTTCGTTCCAATAGATTTTGTTTAGTGATTGTATGCCTATTTTTATAAAATAAAAAATCAACTTTCTCTTATTTGCTTCGTCCCAATTTGGGTGACACTCACCTTTACATAAAAAAAATAAATAGATTAACGTGGGATTTACTTAATTACTCCTACGTTATTGACGGTTGATTGAGTTTTTCCCTATTAAAATTTGGGTTTAAAAAGACAGGATTATTTGACTATAATACCCATAAAAATGATCTTTAGCAGCAATTAATTAACGACAATAGCTTAATTGCAGTTAAATATGTATTTTTAGCGGCAATTAACACTCTTTATATATGTCCCTAAAGCATTTAGCGACACTGGATCTAATGACACTAAACTAATATCGATAAAAACTTTAGCACTCTTTATTAATGTATTTATTTATTACCGCTAAAAGTTATTTTTATTATAGTGCCAAAGGATTGTAGTGAAGATTTGGTTTTTCATCAAGGGTGTTATTGGAATTCAATTTTTCGTTTTAGGGCTTAAATTTGACGACAGAAGTTGGTCAATGTTATAAAAACCTTTATTCTAAAAACACTAGAGTATATCTTATATGGACCACCAGTTGATATAGATAGATTTCCAATTCATACACAATGTTTGGTTGAAGACTATATGTTCCTTCATTATGAACTGTAAATTGTAATTATTATCCTACCAAACCAAACACTCCTTAAAGACACTATCAACAAGAAATTCCTTGGTTTGTGGAATCACCGGCTTAATATAAAGAAAATAATTTATTAACTCTCGGTGTATTATAAATTTTTTATAAGATCATGTAACTTGGTGAGTTAAGACATAATTATTCTTACATTAATTTTAAACTGCTATAATTAAATTATTTGATTTGATATAAATATTGAATGCTGATAAGTAATTGTAGCTAATGAACATTCCTTGAACTTGAAAATGAATGCTTACAAAGGATGTATTCCATATTAATGTATTAAGTTGAAGGGGGTAATTTAATGGATATATGAATTCTTCTAGACTAAGGTAAGTATAGTTTTATTATGATCATGTGGCATATGTTTTCAAGATTTACTGATCCCCATGAGTTCCTTTGTGTATGGAGACAAATGATGACCATTTCTCTATGTTGGATATTTCCAATTACAGAAAAAAAGAATCTTTCTAGTTTTTTTTCAGATCAGAGAGTAAGAGTAGCAGAAAATACAGCTTTCCCAGACAATACCATGTGACTTGGTTTTAACGGTCTATCCTAGCTTGATCAAAATCCATACCATTCGGCTCGTTTGATACATGAAATAAGGATTAAAGATAAAATTAAAAATTAATTTTATTACAAGTTAGTTTGAAATATTAATTAATTTCAAAATTATTTTATTTCATTATTTGTATTAAAATGATAATCTCATATAAAGTACGATAAAATAATTTTATTAAAATATTCTTATTTATCTCATCTTGCCTATTAAACGGTCTTTGAATTTAATTTCTTGGAATCAGTTGCTATTCATATTGCAGTTTCACCGCCCTTCCACATTTCACCTCTAAGTATCTAATTCGTTATTTATTGTTTTGAACTCAAATTAAGCATATACAGTATATATATATATATGCGGAAAAAAAGGACAGCGTGATACATAAAGTATTCAGCAGTATACATAGTTTGAGGTAAACATAAATGACCGATTTAATGCGTTGAACCCACAATTTATATGTATATATGCAATAAAAATACATTAAAGATGTATACGTATAATAAGACCAGACTCGTTCTGAATTCAGTGATTTTAAATCTTGAATTCATTTGAGGTACAAAAGCATACTACTATTACTACTATGATCGATCTGCTCGATCTTCTCTATAGGATGGCAGAGAAATTAACTTATATTCTCACACATAAAAGGGTAATTAAGGAGATCTTACTTGTGGAAATAATTAACTCTTGTAAATAATATCTCAATTAATTTCAAGAATCTCCATGCTTTTTCCATCGAACAAGCATACCAATGCATCTCTTTACAATATAAAATTTTGACTTCTGTTCCTTAGCCAAATTACTGCATTTGCTTCTAAAATTAGTACACCTTTGTGATGCACTTTTTGTAAGTCGACATTTTGAAGTAGAACTCTTTTGTGAAGAACTCCTTGAAAGTGATGATTTGTATGGATTTTTTTGTGAAAAACTTCTTGGAAGAGAAGAAGTATTTGAGTATGGATTTTTTTGTGAAAAACTTCTTGGAAGAGAAGAAATATTTGAGTATGGATTTTTTTGTGAAAAACTTCTTGGAAGAGAAGAAATATTTGAGTTTGGGCTTTTTTGTGAAAAACTCCTAAATAATGATGATGACTTATTATTTGAGGATGAATATGAATGACAACATGGATCATCCTTTGATAATTTCCATCTCTCATCCATGTAATACTCCATTTTACGAACTACGCACAACTGATTTTCAGGAGTGGGACAAAATAATTGGATGTAGATAATGTATGGAGGAAAAAGAGAGTGGAAAATTGGTATATAACAGTAGGCAGAATGGTGTTGGAAGTGTTTGTATCTATTTATAGCAATTTGGGACAAAGGAGGGATTTTATTATAACAAAAAAAATTGAATAGGTGTTTTGAATTTTTGACCAGTGTTTTTTTAATAATAATGTGGTACCATTGCACGTTATAATGCTTACGTATAATGTCTGACATTTTTTTTTTTAGATGTAATATTTTATATTCCTGTATTGCTGTTGTGGCATAATGTAATTGGTTTTTGTCTCAAATCAGTGTCAGGGCTTCATCTATTTCTAACGTCCGTTTTTGGAAAGGGTGTCAAATGAACATGTTAAGTTATATTTGAACTGATAAAATTAAAGCGTATTGAATTGTCATTTGTTTAATATGCCTAATTATTAATAATTATTTTTTAAAATTCGAATAAATTAGATGATTTAAATTTTTATGGACAAAATTTGACAACGTTAGTTTCTGGTTCTTGAATCTCCTTTTGGAGATCATGGAGATGCGATCGACTTCTGTATGGTGCTCCATTCGACACACATACATCAATCCCATATTGTTGTGTTTATACTATTTAATTTTTATTTCTTTAGAAATGATAAAGCAGGGACGAAATCATGATTTAACATTTATGTGCTCAAGATTTTATCCTTTTTTAAGTTACTGTGATGACCCAGATCGTCGTGATTGACACCCACACTAATTCTTCGATGGGAGAACCACTACTACAATCCAAACCAAACAACTAAACTAAAACTAAGGCATTTAAGTTACAGAAGCAAGTTAAATACTAAGGAAATAAATAGGGAGTTCCCATAAACTCCAACAAAAGTCTAACAAGAACTAAACAATGTGGAAGAAATAACCTAGAACCTGAAAGTCAATGTACTAAAACATCTAAAGTTCAACAAGTCTAAACAAGAAGGGATACAACCCCAACTAATGTACTAATAACTAATAGAACTGTCTAAGTCCGAAATGTGGACATAGACGAAAGGAAAACTCATGGCAGTGCGGAAGAATTGACTCACCCTTGAACTCGAACGATGATCATTGATCTCCTAAGCGAGGTCTTTCAGTAGCAGCTTGAAGATGCCCTGTACTCAACAAAAATAAAAGCAAGTGCAGTATCAGTATACAACCACAGTGTACTGGTAGGATCACACGGCTATCCCACTAAGTATAACATACATAAGTCATCACAACAATATAATCACATGCATATATCGAACATATACAATATTATCAACATTTACTAATAACGAACAACTTCACATTTCTCAAGATACACAATTATTTCAAATAATTGGTCCTCTCATGGTACCCAAACCCAAACAGTTAGCATATCAGAACGTGTACCCGATCCAATGTTTATGCCGGAACGTGGCAACCGATCCATTCAACACACCACAATCACAAGCACAAATACATCCTCAAGATCATATATTTAAGTCATGATTTCATGGAAATCATCATTCATCTATCTCATTTACATCAAGTGTGATCAATAAATGCAACATTCAAATACGTACAAGTATCATAATGAAAGCAAGAACAACATACATCACACAATCATAGAATCACAACTATCACCTACTTCGAAACAAGCTTGAAACCCTAAGAAACTTGATCCTTCCCTTTCCGGATTGGTTCCACTTGTTCTTCGCCTACAAACAATCATAATAACACGGGAATCAATAAACAATCACTAATTACCCGAATTACTAACAATTCTATGAACCGTAAATCAAACCCATGATCCAATTATCCAAATTAGGATTGTTTCCACCATAGAATCTATAACAAAACCCTCCCCCATCATTAATTACCCATTTATTACGTTCTACGAATCGAAAAATAGATTCAGGGAGTGAAAAACTTACCTTTAGCCTCAAGAATGGTGAAAAACAAGTAGGAGTCGCCTGGGGTTCGTTCCTTAGCTCTAAAAATCGGAAAGTGCCAAATAAGGTCGTTTAGGGGTTTATTTACGACTTTAAGTCGCGTCTGGCCGGCCACAACGACCACCACCCCGCTACAGCGTCCCCGCCAAGGCAGGTTGCACGAAACAAAGAGCTATTTAAAGAATTCCAAAATCCCCATTTCACAACACACCTCTAACCAACGACGCTCAGAAAATACCCTTTACGCTAAGATCGATTCCAGAAGTTCTACTCGCCCGAATTCAATTGCGTAAAGTCATACGAATTTCTTAACGAGTTATCTAACTACTCATGTAATCAAAATCATAATTAACTCACCCGGTTGTTACCAGATTTCCCTACACCTATTTCGTCCAAATCTGGACTAGGTTGGGAAAATCCAAATACTACGAAAAAGTTTTTCGGCCCCAAATTTTCCCCCGTTGACATGTCTATAACGACGGGAACAAGTCATTACAGTTACTATATTCTAAATTTTTATGAATCATTTTCATTAAATTAATTTCTATAAGAAAAACTTTGATGCAACTATACAATTATTTTCATGTAACTTATAAAAGTGGTAAGTTCAACCATAAAAACAACTAATAATACTTGTATTAGGATATACATCTACCTCACACCTTTTGGAAGCTGCCTAAAATGAGTTTTTTCTTAAAATAAATATCAAATCTATACCAAAATTACTTAATTCGATGGAACATGTATCTTGATCTCAAACTCCAACCCTAGGCAAGGGCACACGCATACTCATGAGGAAGTGTTTGATGGTAGATGGAAAATGTGACACTGATTTTAATATAATTTGATAGTATATAATATTATCCTAGAAATTATAATGATGTTGAAATTCGAAACCCATATCGCTGAATGGTCGGTAGGGTTATTAAATAATTGAAAGATTTTGCAGTTTTTTTCACTTGTATGATAGACAATTGGTCAATTACTGTGGTGATTTCTGTGTTCTGTGAGATGCTTTTTTATTTATTTATTTATTTATTTTTTCTTAGTCAGACTTCCCTGTCACAAACTCCCTGCTAGATTTCAGTATTCCATATAAAGTACTGGAGTATCCAATGTTTAAATATACTATTACAAGCATATTAATTTCTCTTCGAATTTTGCACAAAGAATTTTCCAAAAATTCAAGAACCTTTTTAGTTTGCACCACATTTACTCGTTGGAATAGTTATGATGTTTGTGTTTGCTTGCACAGACCTCTCGTATAATTGAATTTTTAAAATATTTTTTATTTTTCAAATTAACTTAATTGTTCAATTTTCAAGATTATTTTTAGAATGCTTTTACAATTTTACCCTTCATAAATTTGATAATAATTAATAAAAATGAAAAGTTATGCATGACTTATGTCATAATCCTCTTTTCTTAAAGAGTGTGAAACACCTCAACAATTCAATTAATTTGAAATGGTGGGAGTAATATGTAATTCCATGGATCAAAGTTTATACAGGCACAAAAAAAGGATCACTTGAAATTTATTTTTTGAAATTTAAATCTAATTACATGTCGCTAAATAAATAAATTATCTAGACATTTTCAAATAACCAACTTAAGAACTTCTTTCAACCCAATTACAATAATAATAATATAGTCAGTATAATTTCATAAGTTGTGCATAAGGATGATATGATGTATACAGATCTAACCCTTAATAGAGGTTATTTTCGATATATGCTCAGCTCAATTATTTCAACTCAATTGAGTAGTAAAGTGAAAAATAAATGTGATTGGATGCAGTACCCCATATGTGCACGACTGGTTCTGATCACTGGCAATTATATTGTTGCTAGACTTTGGTAAAAGTAGTTTCAGTAACTGTTGCAAAAATTGACTTTGGTTTCCTTTTATCTATAGTTGGCGGGGGTATGGGCTTCACATCTGTTATAGCATATATTGATAACTACGTTTCATGTAAAGGAGCAATTTTAATCTATGTGAACTATTCAGTTTTCTTGGAACTAGATTGAATTAAATGATTCTACATACATACATTGAATATATAAAACTATATAGTAAAGATTTCAAATATCACTACCTCATATTTTGTTCAGAATAAGAAATTATAAGAAGAGTGGAAAAAGACAGGGACAACATGCTGTGTTTGTATCCGTTGTACTCACAGGAAGTAATAGATGGAGCTTCGAGATATCGGGTTTATCTAAATTCAATAATTTTAAAGCATAATATAAATTTATGTGTAAAAAATTACTCACATTTTAATAAATAATATATAGGAAGTATGAACATATAACTTAATAAATATATTGAGTTTAAGGTGAAAAACTTTAAAAATTTAAAGTAATAAAACTAAAATTTTGAATCCGCATCTGTCCGAGGATACCTCCCTTAGTGTGAAATGAAGATGTGAATGAGAGAAGAGGTTGAAATACATGGCTGCTACTGAATTTATGATTCCCATGAATGCTTTGACTGTATAATATATATGAATCCAATGCTGATTGCATAATAATTTACAAGGTTTCGACTGTCTTCTGTGCAGCAGACTTTCAGATATTGCAGTTTTTTTTGGGAGGTTTAACTGCTAATTCTAATTCGTGTCACATAAAAATTTTCTTATTAGAAATTGCTTTATTTTCAAAGTTTAAATTTGAAATATTTATTTAAAGATGGAGAAATTCATCATTACACTATATTCCTTATGGTCACTTTGAAATATTGCGGGCAATTTATTGTACCAACATAATAAAGATAATTTTTTCCTTTTAACTCTAACATTTGATATGATGTATTTAAGACCACAAGATTAATGACATTTTGATATATTGTTGGTAAGGTTTAGTTTGATACCACAATATTTTTTTAAAAAGAGTAACTATTACTCTCTCTGTCTCATAAATTTGACTCGACCCGTCGACCATTCATTGTTTCGCTTTCCTTTTTTATCGTTAAAAAGATATCGGTACATATTGAGTAATTATAACAATGATAATATTCATTTTCAGGACAGAAGGGAATATTTTGTGTATATTAGATAATTTACATTATATTTTCATTGATAATTACTGATCAGTTTAGTAAGGGAATCAAGTGACTGAAAAATGAGCGTGGTCAAAGAAAGTAGAAAGTTGGGTCAAACTTAAAAATCTAAATTGATCAAAGTTTTGCAGAATCACATGGTCTGTACAAAAGGTAAATTATAAAAAGATAAAATTGAAACAATACAATGCATCTTCCACACATTAATATTTATTCTAAGGTAGTATAAATTTGTGAGAGGGCATGTGATTTGGAATAATTGCATCTGAAAGGGAAGGACCACATATGACACCTTTGAAAGAAATATTGCTAATACACTTTTTTTTCTTTTGGGTCAAAATTTATTAAAATGATATAACTTCATCGGTTACTTCTGGAAGTTGTATTTTTTTTTTTAAAAAAAAAAACCTAGATTCGGACAATATTAAATATTTAAGTAAGAAATTTGAGTTTTGACTTGTTATCCCTTCCACACGGCACACAGTATGAAAGAAATAGGTGAAACTGAATACATGAATAATCCCTTACATGAACAGTGTTCTGCTATAATTGAATAAAAAACACTTGCGTCTAAAATTTCGAATTTCTTTTGATGCATTTTTTAAAGGAATCATACGTAACAGACATATTTGATGGAATATTTTCAACCGCCTATTACATAATCACATAAATATTATACTACCTTCTTAACTTTTAAATGTTACTGTAACATAAATTAGACCATATTTGAACTTTTGAAGGAGTTTGGCAAATAATTGCATGAGTAAGGTTTTGTAAAGTTTTACGTAGCTAACTTGACTCGTTATCAAAACTCAATGAAGGCCCAACATAAAATTAGCATGTAGTGGCCCAATGGCCGAACCAATTTTACTTGGGCCACCCTCTAAACAGAATGAACCCCATTTTTTACTACAAACCACCTAGCTTTCTGTTGCTCTTTTATGTTTTTCTGAAAAGAATTAACCCCATAACTATTTGTTTATGGTTCAATTAGAATAAGAGTCCAACTTCTTAGGAGATTCTTATGTTAGGTCCTAAGAAAGAAAAAATCGCTCTTCATCTCAAAATTACTTATTCCTCCATTAAATTAGATAATAGTAGTTAAATATCATAATAATATATTTTCATTAATTAATAAAATGTATAACTTATCTAAATCCCATAGTGTTAGACCTTAAATTACATTTTATCCCTACTCTTTTTCATTTTACAAAAATCCCTTAAAAAATCAACAATCCGGATACATTATATATGATACATTATAAACTTGTCTGTTGCGCTTAATATGGAATATTAATGTAAAACTGATTTTCTTTCCCCAAATCACGCAAAACTGATTTTCTATTCCCACAAATCACGCAGTGCTGATTTTCTTTTCCCACAAATCACACGGATTGATTGATATCAATCTATTCCAATCTGTAACAACTTCACAAAATTCAAAAATCAAATTTTCATCTTCTCCATCAATTCAAAATCTTAAATCTCAAATTCGCCGTTGTAGATGATTGGACAAACGATTCACGATTTCGAATCATCAATTCGAAATCATTGAGTAATTTGAATTCAATGTATCACACAAATCTGATTGGACAACCTTGGTTGCTGCTAACATTGCTAACAAGATCCCTCTGTTAACTAGTAAATTTTTATTCCCCTTTTTCATCTTTTCTTTATTAAAATTTAATTTGATTTCTGAAAAGTTAATTCTTGTTCAGAGAAAATTAATGAATCTGAGAAGTTGCTAACATTGCTAACAACACATATTTTCTCAAGTGCAGTTGCAGATGCCAATATATGCTTCATAAATTCCATTTCAGAAAACAAAATCAGTTTTATATATATCCACCCTTATGGGCATTATATGTCATTATTTGGGATTACAAGTGATGAATAAAATGCTCACAACATCCTTAGAATCATTACACCTGAGAAACTGAAAAAGAGGGCTTATAATTAATTGCCAAATGAAGCAGTAGCAATTCAACCAATTTAATAAAAAAGAAGATGCACCATCAATCAGAGCCTTTCTAAATTGGGGTTGTTGTTGATCAAGTGAAGCGCATATGCAGCATGTCCAACCATATTGTCGTTAATAAACTTCAAGTTTAATTGCTTGATGTTGTGCAGACTGCAGTGTTACCTGAAGCTTTGGTACTTCAAGGACTAAAACAAAGCAATGGTCATTACCTTTGGACATTTTTCTTCGACATAAACAGAATCTAGTGATCAATATCAGAAAAAAGCTCAGCGTCATTGTTTTGTTTGTCATTTTGATGTGAATATGTAAGTCATGATATATTAGTGGTAAACGACGTGCGTGTACATTAATTTTGAATCTATGGATTATGATGTGGTCATTATTTTGTATCTGGATGGGATTTGTATAAAAATGTATCATCATAATATATTGTATATGATACGTGTAATAAATGAATTAACAAATGAGATGGATCAAATACGTTTGAATATTGAGTGTGTATAATAAATTTGTATAAATGTATCAAAGTTCAGACTATTATTGTGTATATTGTACATATAAATAGTGTAACAATCAAGATATGTAAATTACCTATTTTGATAGAGAAACAAGTGTGGATGATACATAAATATATATCCATCTTGGATTTTGTTGAATGGTTGTATCATTGGTTATTGTAATGTATCTGGTACATGTTATAAGATGGTTACAAAATTGTGTCTTTATGTGTTAGTTTGATGCTGGAAGAAAATACATTGTTTGCCTTAAGCGAAAAATATGTAATTGTGGTAGATTTCGATCAACTAGATGAGATACCTTGTGGGAAAAAAGGATACATTACTATTCCTAAATTATTTAGTAAATTGCTAAGTATTGTAATCCTTTCAGATACATTAGAGAAGTAAAGATTTTTAGATCGATACATTACTGTGTGGTAGTTATTAAGTATCATATACATGTAGTTCTAGTTTGCCAAAAAATGAATATGTATCATATATACATATTGTTGGATCTGATACATAGTGCTCCAGTTATAGAACATTATGATTTATGTATCAAGATTATTATTGGGTAAATGTATATATACATCGCATTCTAAGTTGGGTAAGACTGAACAAATATTAAAGAGTGCAGATACATAACACACACAATTGATTTGTTACTAGCTAATAGCCTTTTAAATTTGACTAAAATTGATGATACATTAAAGAACTTGATACATTAGGTAGTGTTTATGTATCAACAACATTTTGTATTGAATATGATAAAACTAATCGAATATTCAACAACATTAGGGTTATGTATCAGCACCTTAAATATGAATATGATACATTGCATAAAACAAAAGTTATTGTAATAGTGATGTATCAGATTAGTGATGGCACTAACAAAGGCTAAGTTAAGAATCAAAATAAACGAGATACATTGAAAATCAACAAAGGCATTATACATTAGTTAAAGAAACAAAACCAACTAGATACATTAAAATTTGAACTCATATGTATTATAAAGGATGAACAACAAAGAATCGAAAAAAATCAACAATTGATCTGTTGAAAGAAAAAAAAAATGACGAAGAGATCCCCCTACACTTTTATCTTTGCTATATATCAACTTCTGTATCTATTTTTCACTGTCAACAATGGAAAGTGATTTCACCAGCAAAAAAGGATCCCTAGAAACGATTTTGTTGCAAGGAGCAATGGGGATACATCATCTTTTTCACCTTTCCCTTATACATTTTGTGAATGTGGAAAGGGAGGAGATTCGGTAGTTCTTTGGAAAAAAATGTTTCTTGGAAAAAGTTATGGAGCGATTTTATGGAGAGAACAAATCTGAAAATTAAAAAATGAAGGAAGTAAAGATTGAGGGAGTGAAAATAGGAAGAGATTGAGGAAGTGAATATATATTTTTCATTGTCAACAATGGAAAGTGATTTCATCAGCCAAAAAGGATCCCTGGAAACGATTTTGTTGCAAGGAGCAATGGGGATACATCATCTTTTTCACCTTTCCCTCATACATTTTGTGAATGTGGAGAGGGAGGAGATTCGGTAGTTCTTTGAAAAAAAATGTGGAGCGAAAACTTACTTGGGTTCTTGGAAAAAGTGATGGAGCGATCTTATGGAGAGAGAACAAAACTGAAAATTAAAAAATAAAGGAAGTAAAGATTGAGGGAGTGAAAATAGGAAGAGACTGAGGGAGTGAAATAGGGAGAGATTAAGGGAGTGAAATTAGGAAGAGAAACGTGTGTTTTGAGTGTTGCAACTTTATGTATCCGGAACAGTAGGGTTTGGGAGGAAAAAGAGGAATTTTGAAGATATTTTAAAATGATAGGGAATAATGAAAATTATGAAAAATAAAGGTGTGTATTTAAGTAATTTATCCTAATAAAATATGAAAAATGTCGAATGCGCGCACCACCTTTTGTTTTCGGCTCAATAGATATATACTTGTGTTTGTTGAAGTGCTAGAAATTTAAGATAATGGAAAGTGAAAATCACCCAACCAGGAAAGTTGAACAAAACTTGAAGCATTTCAACTACGAAATGTATTAGCACCCATATTTTGTATGTACACATGCACCTCCTAGTAATTACCACTAGTACTAGTAGTTAATTATACCCCAAAATAACAAAACGTTTAATTGGCTAAACAAAAATTAAACCAGCCAATTAGTGGGGACTATATACATAATACACTAATCTATATAAGCATTAATTAATTAATTAACTAAGCAAAAGTCCCTTGACTACATCTAGGCTGCATGGCGAAGAAAAGTTCAAGTTCAGGCGCCTGAAAATACCCATTTTCCGGTGGCTTCCTTTTATCTCCACCGCAGTCGTACGTCCGCTTCTTCCTCGGCGGCGGAGGTGGTCCCACCATCGCCGGAATTTGACATTCATCGCGTTTTGGCGTCGAACATCCTTCTTCTTCTACTACTTCCATCATCGTAACATCCTCGTACTCCATTTTTTTTTATACTAAATATTTTTTGAAGTAGTAATAAAATTTTGGGGAAGAAATAATTGTCGAATGAATATGAAAAACGTGTGAAACAAGTGTCGTATATAAAGGAGGAGTTGAGGTAGCGTACACTTCAATTTTTAAAAGGCAAATCTGGAAGGTGCTATTGAGAAGTAGAAAAGTTTGTGGTTCGAGGACAGCTAAGTAGGGTTTAATGTCCACGTGTGACCACCACAGAACATTCTGAGTTGACGTGGATAAAGACATACGTGCTTCTTCCTGAGCCGTTTAAGACAAAAGGAGGGTGTTTTTTAAAGTCGGCAGTGTCCATGCGTGTACAATTACTCCACTTTCTTTTCATTGCTCCCTTTATTCAATAATAATTATTATGTTAAATTAGGTTTTAGGCCTAATTTATGCTTCAAAATTTAAGATAATTATTTAATATTATATTTAGGGAATTTGTGTATTTTAATAAATTTTTTAAAATATATGATATAGATATTAAAAGTGGTAATATATGTGATTATTTTAAACTAGAGGTAAATATAGTATATATGATAGTGATGTATGTATGGTTGAATAGTTTTTTCTTAAATGAAATTGTGGTTATGGAGTAGCATTTAATTTAAATTAATAATGTGTTATTTTATAAAATTTTCTCTGGTAACCCGAAATAGGAATATGAACTGTATACAAGCCCACTCAAGGCCCATAATCTCATCTGTATCAAACTATTATAAGCCCAGCTTCTTTCTTTATATTGTAAACCAGTTTCCTAAGTCGCGATGTTACGTAAAAAGCAAAAGTATCGTTGAACTACATAATATATATACATCAATACTATAACATTTTATGATTCTTTTTCACTACTATTAACACATTACTATTGAATGCACTCAGATTAGTTTTTTCATGAATCCAAACTAATTAACGTGCCTCATAGTTTGTATGGATTCCTTTTTAATGAAAAATATCTAAATTTTGAATTTTTTATTTATAAAGAGGGAATTATTTTTTCTTTCGTAAATGAAAAGGAAAAATGTAACAATCTGGCAGCTTAAACTGACAAAACATTCTAATACACCAGTACATGATTGTCGTCCTCGTGTAATAGGCCGTAGAGTATTAAGTCTCGCAACGAGTGCAACCTCGTCTTTAGTTGCTTTGAGGTTTTGTTGGATCTTCTACAAAATTAAACATCAACTGAAATTTTCCTAGCAATAAAAAATGAAAGGTTGTTATAAATGTCTTTCTTTTTTCTTTTAACAAACAAACAAAACGGTGAAAATTTACAAGGCTCCTAGTCAATAGTATTCAATATCCAACAAAGTTGACGGCATGATTCATAGAAATTCAAATAGTTGAATATTTAAATTATGTTATTGTTTAATTAGAACTTTCTCTTTTCCTGATCAAAATCAAGAAATGAATCTCTCTAATTTATTCACATTTTAAATTAAGGAGATAAACGGGAAGTATTTAAAACATTAAAATATAAAACGTATCGTTGAAGAATAATTAAGCCGTGTGAAAACGCGGATTTTTTTTGTATTAAAAGAAGGGTCTTACCATGTGGCTGAAGACTGAATGTGAGAATTAATTAATGACATAGGAATTGATGGTGGGTGGATATAACGTGTTGTACTAATAAGAATACCCATTAATAATTTTAAAATATCTCCTTTTTTCTTTTTAGAGGGAGAGGGTGGTTGATGATTAGTCGGTTTTTATGTTGCTAAACACTAGTTATTAAATTTTATGTCAAATATGGCACAAGTAGAAAATTAAATTGAAAAGGTGAAAAAAAAATTAAATTGAAAATGTACTCTCCGTTCTTGACACACCTATTAAGAAAATAATTAGTGATGTGATATAGAGTTTTTACCAAACTATTTCCTATTAAATGATGTGTTGAAAATATGGGTGTACATGAGTCGGTTTGGTTTGGTTTTTCATTAAAAAAACCTAAACCAATTATGTCGGTTTATTAAATCTAAAAACCAAATCAAACCACATAAAGTCGGTTTTTTCGGTTTCGGCTTTAGTCGGTTCTTTTGGTTTTTCGGTTTTTTCGATTTTTGACAACTATACGATATTTGAAAAAGAGATTAAATATTTTTTCACTTATCTGTGTGATAAGCTAAACTTAAAAAATGTTAAATGAATAGAATTTTTTGAAAAGATGGTAAAATTCACATGCATACAAAATATATTTTTTGAAATATCAACGTTCGTTATGTTAAATTAATAAGATTAAAGGCTAGAGGCAAACTGAATACAAAACAAAATATTTACAAAGTAAATTGTTAACTTTGAATTTGAAAAACTATAACAATATAATTATAACTTCGGATCTTAATACACAATAAAATATTTACAATTTTTACAAGCCCAAATTTGAAATAAAATATATAAACATTGAAAACTATAAACTAACTAAAAATATATCAACAAAGTAGATTATAAATAATTTTTTTATCTATAAATAAAATAAAATTATATATATATATATATATATATATATATATATATATTATGTCGGTTTGGTTTGGGTTTGA
>JAJOOR010001202.1:0-10272 GCA_036250505.1 Solanum acaule
GGTGTGCTGGTTTTTGTAGGTCTGGGGTGCATGCCTCTCAAAGTTATTGGAAATTTTTGGGAATGCATTGTGATAGCTATTAGGATCAGGATGCTCTCTTTGCTTATATGTGCGAGTCTGCATTAATGTTTCAGTTTCCTTACGATGGTATTGCTCATCCTGTTGCTGAGACTGAATGTCTCTCCTTACCTGTTCCTGCTCAATTATACTAACTTCCTGTTGCACCTTTGCATACAATTGTATATGATCTTCGCTACTACTCTGAGTTGCAGCAGTATACTCAAGATTCGGATTAGTGAATTTACCTGACTGAGTTTCATTGTCGTTTGACACATTGCCCTGTGGCCTGAGTGTGTTTCTCTGCTGTACCTGCACCTGATCAATATCAATATCATAATTCGAATTGACTTCCTTACCTGGTCGTTGATGTGCCACCTTGTTGGGATTTGTATCAGCAGCTTGAACTCCAAATGAGAAATGTGAAGAGGTCTCCACATCAATTACTTCGACTGCTTTCTTCCCTGTGCTAACTAGCTGATCATTCTGACCTTGTCCTGTTTCTTACCTTGTTCTCTATTGTTTGTTGCATTCATTCTTTGGGGGGGTTGTTTTTGGTTGTTCGATTCCTTCTGGTGGCGTGAGGAGGCCCCATTTTGATTGGAATCATGACTATTACGTTGTGCTGCACTTTCCGGTTGATGATTGTGTGCTTGTTGTGATTGCATTGCACCCGTTCTTGTTGGAATCTCCTCTTGGACCTGTTCCTGAGTTAGATTAGTGGAAACATTAGTAAGATGAATCAACTTACCCGTAGAATTGCTTCCTTGAACCATGTCACCGACGAACTCTTCGTTTAGTTCGTCTCCACCACCGGTCTTCTCGCCGCCGGCGATTCGAGTATCCATTTGGCTTGAGATTTCAGTGAGATGAACCTCTTCATGAGGGGAGTAATCCCCACTGTGCAAGTCACCTCGAATTTGCTGGGAGGGTGTTCGAATTTGACGGCGGCGTTCAGGCGACTCCTTGGCGATTTGTCCAGAAATCGCGACTTCAGGTCTCACGATTGGAGTGATAGAATCAATTGATTTTGTAGTATGTTGTAGCTCTTCATCTGGGGAGTAAACCCCAGTGCTCAAAACATCTCGAATTTGTTGGGAGGATGTTCGAATTTGAAGGCGGCGTTCAGGTAATTCCTCGACAATTTGCCCAGAATTTGCTTCTTCAGATCTTGCGATTGAAGCGATAAAATCCGATGATTTTATAGTATATTGTAGATCTTTATGAGGAGAATCATTCCCCCTAACGACCTCTTCATGAATCACATCAGTATGATCTGAAGAAATATTTTTTCGAATCCCATCTAACTCCCTCTCCGAAATCGCGATATTGATCGCCTCATTACTTCGCGATTTCACAGAGTTGCTGGATGAAGTAGCGGGCGATTGTTGGTGGGTTTTGTTCCTCTGGTCCATGCGCTCCTGATGGGACTGGTCCGGCGGCCTGAACAGGTCCTTCGGCGGCTCACGCGCCATTACCAGATGGTACAGTAGCCGTTGGGACTGTAGCCGTTTTTCAGAAATTGAGAGATTCCCGCGTAGAGAGAGAAAATAGAGAGAGAAAAAAATTGAGAAATGAGGAAGCGATAGGGGGTTTAGGGTTTAAGGTTTAGGGTTTAGGGTTTAGGGTTTAGGGTTCAGGGTTCAGGGTTCAGGGTTCAGGGTTTAGGGTTTAGGGTTTAGGGTTTAGGGTTCAGGGTTCAAGGTTCAGGGTTCAAGGTTTAGGGTTCAAGGTTTAGGGTTTAGGGTTTAGGGTACAGGGTTCAGGGTTTAAGGTTTAGGGTTTAGGGTTCAGGGTTCAAGGTTCAGGGTTCAGGGTTCAGGGTTTAGGGTTTAAGGTTTAAGGTTCAGGATTTAGGGTTCAGGGTTCAGGGTTCAGGGTTTAGGGTTCAGGGTTCAGGGTTCAGGGTTTTTTTTTAATTATTATTTGAACGACCATTGGGGGGGTCAGGGGCTGAGCAACACCCCCAGGCCTTAACATAAATTAAAACAACAGATTACAAGGAGTGGGACATAAACCTAACCTCCAACCCTATGGTGGTTCATAAGTCGACCTTCCTACTAAGGATAGTCAACTTATCCCCATTCTAAAAAGGAAAATCTAGAAGCTAAGCACCTAAAAGAGAGGACTCCTCTCGATACAAAGAATCTAGAAATCGTAAATAAGGGAGACTCTCCCCTTATAAAAGTAAGACAAGAATACAAACATAGAAAAATAAAACCGAGATAGGAAAATCAAAGGAGTAAATTCAAGATCAGGGGGGTTTCTTGATGCGTTTCAGTCTCTTTCTTCTGAAGGTTGGCATGTCAATTTTTTCCAGAGTGAAACTTTCTTTTGCTAAAGTAGGAAGTTGTTCCTTGATATAGAATTGCTGGATGATATCTGAAGTATGGCTGAATTTGGACAGATGGTCAGCCGTGTTGTTTGCGTCTCTGTAGGTGTGTGTGCATTTGAATTGCTCCAATTGTTGAACTAGGAGTTGTAGTTCTGTGATGTATTGCTGTAGATTCCAGGGGAGCGAGAGCTGTTTTGAGAGCCACTTAACGACCAGTTCAGAGTCGACTTCCAGGTGTATTTTCTTATAGCCATGTTGGATGCATCAGAAGATACCATGGCTAGCAGCTTGGAGCTCAGCTTGGTTGTTGGTACCAGTTCCTAGATGTATAGCAAAAGCATAAATCATCCTCCCCAGATGGTCTCTCAAGATTCCCCCTCCACCAATCTTTCCAGGATTACTAAGTGCACTACCATCCGTATTAAGTTTAAGCAAAGGTTGGCTAGGTTTCTCCCATTTCACAATTCTAACCATAGTCTCCTGCCTGCACTTCTCCACCATTCTGTATAAATCAGTCCAATCATTAGCCCATTGGATGTAAGGAAATGTTGTGTTGAGGAGGTGAGTAATGTCTTTAAGAATTAAAAATTTAACTCGAGCTGTATTGGACTGTTTTGCACCATATTTTGCAGCACACCTATTTTTCCATAAGTTCCAGTTAATGATCACAGGAAGTAACTGATTCAGCAAGTTCTGTATTTCACTTTTGTGTTCCTGTCTCCACCATCGCAGCAGCAGCATGTTGATATGGATGTGATCATATTGTATACCTGCAGCTGCAGAGAAAAAACTCCATATGTTGTTGGCAAAGTGGCCAGATATAAATATGTGATCTATATTGTCTTCTCCAGTTCTGTAACAGCAGGAGCAGCGAGCAACTTCCTTTCCAAAGCTGGTAAGTTTCTCGTTAGTGGGAAGTTTATTCCTCAAGGCCCTCCAAACTAAGAATGAAATCTTGAAAGGAAGGTGTCTATGTCATATGTCTTTGTTGATGATGCTCTTGGTGCCTTTATGTCTAATAAGTTCCCAAGCTGATGAACAAGAGAACAGGCCATCAACCGTGAGTTTCCAAATTGTCTCATCAGGGATCTGTTCTTGATAATGAATGGGGAATCTCAAGATTTTTGGGACCAAAAGTGGGTGCACCCATTGCCTCACCATAGTCTCATTCCATGTCCCACCTACCAGAAATTGAGAGATTGTGGTGGTGTTAAGACTAGTAATATGAGTACAATAGGAGGCTAGGGGGCATTCTCCCAACCAATCATCCCACCAAAAGGAACTATTACCCGAATTGATCTTCCATTTGATTTGAGCCTCAGCAACACCTTTGTTTTTCATCATAAAGTTCCAAATCAAGGATTGTCCTGTATCAAGCTTTTTGGCTACAGGGTGAGCCCTTTGGCAGTATTTAGCCCTCAGAAACTGCCCCCATAAGGTTTGTTTACTTCTGAAAATCCACCATTGCTTGAGTTGAAGAGAGGTGCATATATCTTCAAGTTTTCTTACTCCAATACCTCATTCATCATAAGGTAGACTCAATTTATCCCAAGAAGCCCAATGATATTTCCTTTTTTCCTTATCCCAGCCCCAAAAGAAATCAGCTATAGCTTGCTTCATATATCTTATGGTGGTTTTAGGAGGAGAGATAGCTGACATAGTATGTATGAGGATTGATTGGAGGACATGTTTCACCATAGTGGCTTTGCCCCCAAAGCTTAACATTCTAGATTGCCATCCGGAAATTTTCCTTGTAATTTTAGCCACCAATTCAGAGTAATAAATAATTCTCTGCCCTCCAATGTATAGAGGACAGCCAAGGTAAGTAATAAGGCTAGCTTTCTGATTGAAACCAGTGACTTCTCTGATCATTGCAATATTATCTTGAGGAGTATTTTCTGGAATCATGAAATGACTTTTTCCCTTATTAATAAGCTGGTCAGATACTGTTTCATAAGTGAAAAGAGTCTTCATGATCATCTGTAGGGTATCCCTGGTAGTCGAGGAGAAAATGATGATGTCGTCTGCAAAACTTAGGTGATTAATTTGAGGTCCCCTGATCTCCATTTGAAAGTTTTTGTACCTCTGATGATGATGAAGCATATTGAGCATCCTAGAGAGTATCTCAGCTCCTAATATAAATAGGGATGGGGATAGTGGATCCCCCTGCTTGAGCCATCTGGTGGAATGAAAGAAACCATGTCTACCACCATTAATTATCACAGAATACCAATTGTTGCTCATAGTTCTCCATACTAGATCAATAAACATTTCTCCAAAACCCATTCTTCTCAGAACTAGACAAGTATAAGACCAAGATACTCTATCATATGCCTTGGTCATGTCTAGTTTAATTACCACATTGTCACCTTCATTGGGTTTTTTAATACCATGAGTGATTTCCTGAGCAAGCATAATATTCTCAGATATGCTCCGACCCTTAACAAAACCAGATTGATTTTCAGAAATAAACTGAGGTAAAATAGGGGCTAATCTGAGACATAACAGCTTGGAGATAATTTTATTGGAAAAATTACTCAAGCTGATGGGTCTGAATTCAGTGAACCTGTTGGGGTGCTCAACTTTAGGAAGTAATACCAAACAAGCATGAGACATAAACTTAGGCATATTATAACCACAGAAGAAATATTGGACAGCACTCAACACATCTTCTTTGATAATTTCCCAGCAATGTTGATAGAATTTTCCTCCAAAACCATCCGGACCAGCTGCAGAATTTGGGTTCATGGAGAACACCACTTGAGTCAATTCTTCCAAATTAGGCATCTGTTGGAGTGTCTGATTTTGTTCTTCTGTTACCATTCTAGGAATGCAATTAAGAATGTCTTCCCTGATCCTGTCTTCATGGCCTGAAAACATGTTTTGGAAATACTCACAGGCAGCCTTAGCAATGTTTTCTTCTCATTGTATCCAAGCATCTTCAGCAGTACAAATTTTGTGGATGAATAGCTTTCTCCTCCTACCCCTCATTATGGAGTGGAAATACTTAGAATTAGTATCTCCCTCCTTGAACCATCGGAGTTGAGTTTTCTGTTTGAGGATGGAAGCTTCCAATTTAAGATACTTGATATATTGAGCATTGATAAGATGAAGCTTGGTTCTATTTTCTTCATTGTTTTGTTGTATGACATCTTCTTCAGCAGCTTTGACTTGCTCCTCAAAATTAACAACATTAGAAAAAATATTGCCATATTCCTTCTTGGACCAAGTACTCAAAGTGGAAGCTAGTAGTTTCATCTTCTGATGTAGTCTCCACATAGGATTCCCAGAAATCTTCTTCTGCCAACACCCTTTAACTGTATCTAAAAAATTCTCATTTTCAATCCAGCAGTGAAGGAATTTAAAATACTTGATTTTGTGCTCCAGCCTAACTTCCATTTCCATGAGTAGTGGACAGTGATCAGAACCAACAGAAAGAAGGTGAGTAATGGTAGTTTGGGGCATGAGCTCCAGCCACTTATCATTGACCATAGCTCTGTCCAGCCTTTTCCACACTCTAGCCTCTGCTGCCCTCTGATTACACCAAGTATAATGCTGACCACTATACCCAAGATCAACTAGTCCACTTGCCTCAATAATGCTAATGAAGTCTAGACTTTTGTTCATGTTGTAAGGTATACCTCCATACTTTTCCTCAGTAGATGTAATAACATTAAAATCCCCTATGGTACACCAAGGGATGTCCATGTTAGAAAAATGGAACAATCTGTCCCAGATCAGCTGCTCTCTGCATTTGGCATAAATGCAAGAAACCAAAAAAAATTATTTATGCTCTACATGCTTCATAGAACAAGTGATGTGCTGATCATGCATTTCCAATACCTCAACTTCAATGTCATTGGTCCAAAAAAGCCAAATTTTGCCATTGTGATTACAGGTAACATTGTCCATAGAAAACAAAAGTTTGTATTGGTTGATTTGAGATTTGTTTGCAAAAGGTTTAAGAATAGCTATCATAGATAGATTATACATTTTCTTGAAATTTTGGAGTCTTTCCAAAGAACCTTGGGTGTTGATGCTCCTAGAATTCCAACATATTGTACTAATCATTAACAACCTTTGCTCTTGGACCTAGTGTTTGGTCTGCTAGAATTAGCAGATGTGCTGATAGATGCTGATTTAATGAGCTTTCTGACTTGTTTTCTACCCCTTGGAGACAAGCCTTGTTGAACTGCCACCTCTTGAATCTCTGCTTGGAATTCACTTCGAAAAGTAGACCCAAAAGCCTTGATCAAGTGCTCACTGGTTTCATCCCCTTCCTCATCATCATCAGTTTCATTGAGAGATTGAGTGTCCTCATCAAATTCATCCTCTGAATTTACCACATCATAGTCTGATTTCTGTCTATTTTTTCCTTGATTTTCAACCTCTTTCTGTTGTTTTCTCTTGATAGCTTCTCTTTTTTTCTTGCTCAATTTACCCCTGGATTTGTTATTGGATAGTTTCCCTGGAGAGTTCTTGTTGTGCTGCTGGTGTTGTTTCTCTAGACTAGTCTGATCCTTCTCATCATTCTATTTGTTATCAGGAGTGTTCTGACCATCATTACTTCTTGAACCCTGTAGTTTCTGCCCATTATCCATGTCCACCTATGACCCTGGTTCTACTTGAAGGCGACCATTATCATCATCTTGCAAAGGTTCCAAGTTTTCTGTATTTTGTATCCCTGGTTCTTCCTGCAGCTGACCAGTATCATCTCCTTTCTTTGGGTTGTGCTGTTTTTGATTATTCTGATTGTTGTGTCTTGCAATAGTGGTAGCAGGGGCTCTATAGTCCAACCTAGGGTCAGTGTGATCAACCTCATGCAGAACATGAGTCAAATTCCCCCCTTTGGATACCCTTTCCTGCAAGTTAATAGGTTTCTCTTTACATCCCCCATCCATCCCTCCTACAGCTTCATCAGCATACATAACAGTTTTCATAGAACTTATAGTGAGTTGTTGGGCTGTAGGGATAACAGAGTTCATACCTATGTTTTTACTGGTTGCATTATGTTCCTTGTGCATACTTGCTTTGTTGTTGGGGTTGAAAGATGGTGAGTCTTTATCTGACCCTTGTGTTGCTTGCAACTCTTGGTCTGAAGTTTTGTTCTTGTTGCATTCTTCACTATTGCCTATGCTTTGCTACTCCTGCATTTCTAAATTAATGTAGTTATTATGAATAGAGATAGTATGAGTTATACTTGATGTTGCTGATGCCTTTTGCATAATATCCTTGGTGTTTTTGGGTGGAGGTGAGACTAGTCTCCATGCAGTTTTGGGGTGAGCCTGATCTGGATTTCTGTGTTGTTTCCTCTTTTGAATCTGCCATTGCTCTTCTTGGTCTACTTGGTCCGGCTGTTGGTGTGTCTACAATGTAGTAGCATCTGTCTGTTGTTGGCTTGTATGTTGGGTCACAACCACTTGCTGATTTTGTGTCTTTGCATTTGTCTTTGTTTTGTCATTGTCTTGTATCTGTATAGCTTTAGTACCTCATTTCTCTAGATCACCCATAGGTTTGTGTTGTTTTTTATCTTCCTTTTCTCTCCTCTTTTTGAAGTCCTCATCTCTTCTTTTGATAGTACACACATTATCTATATGTCCTTGATGTTTACAGTATATGCAGTAGTCGGGGATCCCCTCATATTGCACCTTTTGCCACCTTCCTTTATTGGGGTCTGAATTCTTGAATCCCACCCAAACATGAGGTGGTCATGGCTTGGTGAGATCAATTTGGATCTTCACTCTGGCCATGCTGCCTCTAGTCTTTTGGGAAGTGGGAGAATCAAGGTATAACACTTTACCAATGGAACTCAGAATAGTCGTCAACATGACTTTGTTGTAGCAATGCCATGGGAGTTCAGGCAGTGCTACCCATATAGGAACTATAGGTGTTTCTTCCTCGGGGGTAAATTCAGGGGTCCAAGTTTGTATTCTCATTAGTTGGCCATCTATGCTCATTCTTTGTTTAGTCCAAACCGTAACATAATCGAACTCATTATCCAAATCAATATAAACATGTCGAGAGTTATAATGAGCTATTTTTACCCCCCCCCCCCAGATAGCCGAGTCTGAAGTATGACTCTTTTCCTAATCACATCCATTTTAGGCATGGTATTGGTAAATTTACCCACTATAGTGTATTTGCAGCTCTCCGCCAACTTGATATTATAATCATCTTCTTCTAGTAGCACAGCCGGCAGTCCTTGTCTATTGGTGTGAATAGGATTATTCAATTCAATAGGGGTTTCGGCCTTAGATTGATTATATCTAAGCTTAGCAGCAAATGATTGAATTATAGTAAAAGGGGCAGGTTCCGGGGTATTGTCCTGTTTATTCTTATTGGGAACTTGAGGATGGTGTTGATTGTTTAGTTGTCCCTCATTACCTTGATTATAAGTATAGTTATCCTGACTTGCAAAATTCTTATTTTTCTGGAGATTAGAATCATACCTTGCGTAATTGTTGGAGATCCTAGGAAAGTTTTGTTGGTAGTGCATGTTGGCCCTTTCCTTGCTATTCTGTTTCGACAATTCACTCTGTCTACTGCTCTGTCCATTCATTTCATTCTGTATGTGCCCTGTTTGCATTGCCTTTCCTTGACTTTGTTGCCCTTGATCTAGTTGTCCATTCCTTTGTTGCTGATTATCCTTGTTCTTTTCTGTTATTTTGTTCTGATCTGGTATGTCTTGTGGTTCTGTGTTTTGCTCTTGATGCACTTGACCTGATTCTTGAGTCTTCTTTTGTTGATCCTTATCATGTGCCTCAACTCCTGTGTCCGATGCTGCTGTAACCTGCATTGCAGTAGATGAAAGAGGTGACATTAAGTTCTTGGAATTACCTACTATACCAAAGGAGAAATTGGAAGATTAAGCCTCATTAGATTGATGTGTGTCCTGTTGTTTGTTAAGATTATGTGTTTCCATTGCAGCAGCTTCCTCTTCAATATTCTGAGTGGCCTGGACTTTCCTTCTGTTCAATGTCAGTGGATCATCAGTTAGAATATCCATTGATTGCCTTGGATTGGTGTGTCGGATGGTTCCTCCATTGACATTATTGGATATGTCCGAAATATGAATGTCCATGGGAGGAGAGTTAATTCCTTTAGCTGAAGTTCCATGAACTCCGGCGAGTTGAACTCGAGTTTCGCCGGAATCTTCCTCGCCGATGATTCCACCGTCCATTTCACTCGAAATTTCTGTGAGATGAACCTCCAGTTGTAGGGAGTAATCCCCAGTAGTTGAATCTGCAAGAACTTGACTCGAAGCTTGTTGAATTTGAGGGCGCACTTCTGGCGATTTATTTGCATTTCTCTCCAAATTTGCATCACGAGATCTCTCAATTGGGACGATAGAATCAGTTGGGTTTTTGGTCGAATGTAGATCATGACTAGGAGATTTCATAACAGTAATCAATTTTCCATGAATCGAAACATGAACTTCTGGGGAAATGATTTTACGAGTTCTATCCAGCTCCCTCTCTGAAATTGCAGTGTTGATCGCTTCAGTATTTTGCGAATTTGAGGAGCTATAAGATGAATTATGGGGAGCGGCTAGTTGGGTTTTGTTGCTCTTGCCATGGCGCTCCAGCTAGTCTTTGTCCGGTGGCCGGGAGAGCTCCACCGATGGCTCACGCGTCATTCCAGCAATGCGTGTATCAGGTGGAAATATAGCTGTTATGGGCAGAATTTTGGAGCGCTATTTTTAGATAGAGAAATTAGAGAGAGAAAAAATTCATAAAATGAGGATGAGATGGGGTTTAGGGTTTAGGGTTTAGGGTTCAGGGTTTAGGGTTCAGGGTTCAGGGTTCAGGGTTCAGGGTTCAGGGTTCAGGGTTTAGGGTTTAGGGTTTAGGGTTTAGGGTTTTTTTTTTTTTTTTTTTTTT
>JAJOOR010001203.1:0-53542 GCA_036250505.1 Solanum acaule
TCAAGTGAAGGGCCAGTTAGTCCAAAATTAGGCATGGACATTAAGTTAAGTGAGGACAAATGAACAGGTTGCACTGGTGGAAGTTGCGAAATAGGCCTTCCCATATACTTTGCAGCAATGGTTGAAATTTTGTCAAGCTACATATGTCAAGAAAAGGAAATAAACATAAAGAAACAGAGAAATAAACGAATAGAAACAAGAATTGATATAGACCTCCTCTTTTAGTTGCAAATTCTCCATTCTCAATTTTTGTTCATCAAAATAAGTGTCTTCAGTAACTGGAGGACCTCCACAAGATGGACATATCACATTCTTGATTGCTTCCCTTATCGCGATGTTTTCACATCGAATTCTATCATTTTCTGATCGAAGTGCACTATTATCTGCTCTCTCATGTTGACTCTACAATCATAAACTTCATGTTTATTACTCCATCAAACTAACACATGAAAATAGTAAGTACTTAATTTTAAACAAAAAAACCTTCAATTGAGTCCTCCTATTTTGGAACCAAAACTTTATTTGACGAGGAGCCAAACCCAAATCTCTACTCAACTGCAATCTAATTTTCTCGTCTGGATGTGGACATTCCTTGAACACACTACAATGTATAAACATCAAAAAATATTAGTACTATATTTTGACACTACTATCTAAAATTTCATCTTTATGAATTCTGAATTTTAGAAAAACGCAAACAATTGGATTCACATATATCACTACATATTGAATTAAAAATTTCTTAACACAAATACTCTAGGTTAAAGCAAAAACTACTCGATTCAGCTAAACCCCTAGGAATTAGAAAATTGAAAAAAATAAAACATATTACTCGCTACAACTACTACAACTAGTCAAAGTACGAAATTTTTACACATGACTAAGTAAAGTATATATAAGTTTAAAAAATCATTATTATTATTATTCCTTTTATAATTAATAATACTCAAAAGAAGTATTTTATATATTTCTTACGATTCAAGGCTTTGAATTTGATGAGCTGTATGTCGATGGAAACGTTTCTTCTTCCGGTGAGCATCTGTGGCGTCACCGCCACTTGACGAAGCACCACCACCACCACCTCCGGTGCCGTATTCCATTGATCTCTTTAATTAATTTCCCTCTATGTATATATATTTGGACAAGGAAAAAATAATTGAATGATAATTAATCACATGTACATATAGATGATTTTTGAGTAAATTAAATAGTTGTTGTAATTGTAATGTAATGATGATAATATTGGGAAGTTTATTATATTATAAGAAGAATGGATGATGTTATAAAGGAAAAAAATGAATAGCATATACTAAGGCAAGAATTATGGTTGATGTTGTAAGAAAATTAACGTAACGGACGAAAAATCAGACATATATATAAAAATAATAAATATGAAATATAATGAGCATGAATTGAGAAAGAGGATTTGGTGGAGAAAATTAGAAAATGAGAAACGGATGGAGAGAAATAGAGAGAGATGGGGGAGGGGGAGGGGAAGGTGGGAAGTAATTAATGAAGGGGGATTGGAAAATGTGGGAGAAAGAAATACATAGCAATAGGCTATAGGAGGGAGGGAAGACAAAAAAACACATTTTTGGGAGAATCATGATAAAAATACCAATACAAGCGCTCTTCGTAAATGTCGCTAAATACATGTAATTACTCAGTTCGTTAGTGATATTGTTTGTTCTTGGCCTAGACTTCGTGTCATTAATGTATAAGACTTGTTTACTTATAACACAATATCTCTTATGTGCTTTTGTCGATGTGAATTTCTTATTTTAAGATGGGTGTCGCATTTTTTTAGAGTTACGTAATTACTAGTGACAATTACATTTTAACACTTTTTGTAAATGCTACTAAAATCTATAGTGATATTGGATCTAATGAGAATTAACTAATATCTGTTAAGGTTTAGTAGTTTTTGTTAATCTGCATATTTATTTATGCTGAAAATTATTTTTGTTGTAGTATTGTTTAGAGATCTATTTTAAAAAAATAGATTTAGTAATGGTTAAATTGAATGATAATAATATATACAAATGAATTAATAGTTAGTTGATGGAATTTATATCTCAATTTAAAGATAGGTGATAAAAACTTTTTGTCTAATTATTTTAAAAATATACTTTTTATTTGTTATGTTATATATAATCAATAGTTATAATATATAATAAAAAATTATAAAATATTTAAATAAATTATAAGAAAACAAATTAAAATTTAAATCCAATTAAAAATTGAATGAATGGAATTATGCTCGATAATTAAATTTTGTTTTCGCTTCATAAAATATTTATATCGTAGGCTTGGGCTTTGCCACCTTTTATCCTCCGCCTTTCTTACGGTTCCATTAGAAAAAAAGATAATTCAAATGACAATAGTCACTTTAACGATAATGAATTCGATAGAATTTAGTAAGTTTCATTCAAATTCTGTATTTTATTAAAGAGAATTATTTAATATATATATATATATATAAAAAAAAAAAACTTTGTAATTCTTAACTCTCAAAAATCAAAGAATTTTAATTTTTAAATTCACCCCGCTAAAAGAGTTCAAATGTCTCTCGAAGAAAATAGATAGAAAAAAAAACAGAAGAAAACATCCCTTAGCCATTTTATTGGTTAATCTTTTTTTTTCTTAGTTGGTGTTTGGTATTCATATTTTATTGAAGTCCGCCTATATTCGGATTCGCATCGGGAAATTCCACATAAAACACTCCTTAGCCATTTTATTGGTCATTTTTTTCCTACCTGATATTCGGTACTTACATTACATTAGAGATTTAGAGCCCGACTAAATTTGGATTCATGCCGGAAAGCCCCACATTGGGTAAGAAAACATCCCTTAGCCATTTTATTGGTTAACTTTTTCTTTGTACTCACATTAGAGTCTGACTAAATTCGAATCCAGAAAGTCCCACATTGGGGTAAAGCGCTTCCTAGGCGACTCGAATCTGAGACCTCTTGATTAAGGATGAGAGAGTACTTACCGCTCTATAACAAATTCACAACCTTTATTAGTATTGGTTAGTCTTATTATAATTTGTCAGCACACTACTTCCTCTTCCAAATATATATTAGTCGTGACTTCGTGTTAGTCAAATAAAATTGTTTAATATTATTTGACGTTTTTTTAAAAAGATACTCTTTATTGGTTTTTCAAATCCCACCCTTTATTTACTACTATAATTAGTGAAAAGTGAGACGTTTAAGGGAAAAAAATAGTCTTAGTATATACTATATTATACTTAAAAATATTTAGTATCTTTCTTAAGTAGCACACAAAAACATTTAGAGAATATATAAGTAATAAGTAAGTGGACAATAAAGTAGCAAAAATGAAGTTAGAATTTTGACTTCACGAGTTTTATATTTTAGAAAAATTAATTTATTAAATTTTTTTAATTTTTTTATATATATATTAGGTGAATTTTTTTATACAAAATTTAAATTTACATTACTAAATTTTACTGAATTCATAGACAAGCTTATAGCTCTGCTCATGTGAAATGAGTATTATTTTGAATTTTCGATCGATAACATTGTAGAAACAAAGGATTAAGGAACTACATTATGGTGTATTTGGTATGAAGTTCAATTTTTCATGTTTAATTGGTCAAAATATATTTTTTTTAGGAAAATAAATTCTTTAGAAAATTAGGAAAATATCAAAACTAGGAAAAATAAGTTTCATAATTACCGCTTACCCCCCACAAACCACCACTTAGCACATCATAGTATTTTCTTAAATAATTTACATATAATTGTATTTAGAAGAATATTTTTTCTCAAAAATAAGTAACTACCCCCCTCCAACCCACCCACCCCACCCACAAACCCAAAGTACTAGGCTGACTTGGTCAATAAGCAAAATTATGCGTGACTTCATTAAAATTCCAACTGCAAGCTTTACCAGATACCAATATTTTAGGGGTGGCGAACGGCCCAAATTTGAACATTTCTCCATTCCATCTTTTTTTAAAGAGATAATGGACTCTTTAACTTGACTTCTTGCGGATAATTATGTCGTCCAACTTTGAGTGTGCACAAGTAGACACATGTGTCCTACATGGCATAATACACGTAGGATGCCACATAGGACACAAAATTATCATGTAAGGTGCCATGTAGGATGAATGTGTCTATTTGTTCAATTTTTTACAAGTTTAAGTGTCTACTTGTGCATACCCAAAGTTAGAGGTCATAGTTGCCAGTTGACGCCAAGTTAAGAATCATGTTTATGTATTATGCCTTTTTTAAAAATAATCTAAGATAACTTGATACATTTTCTTAATTTTTCATTTTTAGTTTCAGAAAAATAGTACTATACTCCATATTTCCTTATTATATTTCCTTGTTCACCAAATGATATAGTTGGCTTAGTATAGTATATTTAACACAAAAGAAATGAACACGATATATAGAATATTAACCGTGTTTAATGAGTATTCTTTTATGACCTTTTTATATTTATTATACATTACATTTTATGACCCTGATAAAAAGTAATAATGTCATAAATTAAGTCCCAACCTTGAATAGACGGATGGACTAAGAATTTACTTTCACACTTTACATAAATCAAGGACAGATTCTATGACAGAGATTATAGCAGTTGTAGATTATTTTGAGGTTAAAAAGTAATAAAAATCAGCACTACAAGGTCCGTAAACAACACCAAATTAAACAATGTGATTAATCCTATTTTTTCTTTGGGGTGCATGCATGCATGTGAATTTTTTATATTTTGCACTCAATGTCATACATTAGCCAGTAAGACACATGATCTTATGCACATATATATATAACTTTTGTCACTTACGGTCCTATGTATTCTAGTTGGAAAATAAAAATGAAATTAAATTTTTACTAACGTTAAATTATTTGATTTGGTATAAATTTCGAGTATATATATGATATTTCGTTACGTCCCCGCCCCCCGTTGTCTGGCTGGACCCCGAGAGAGTTAATGTTAGCATTTTGACGTGATTTTTCCGGCGAGATTAGAGATTAAATGGCAAAATATATGTCACTTTCATTTAATGTTCCAACTATTTATATTGACATTTCAAGAATGAAAAGGTCCTAATTCTTAGAAAGTCAAAAAGCATGGTATCGTTGAGTGAGACTTTTTCTTCTAGTGTTTTCACTTAATTTATTTTAAAATGGTCATACTACAAAGAATAAAAAAGAAATTAATTGGGGTTTGAAGAATTCAAATATTAATTAACTCACTCATATATAATTAAGAAGAAGATTTAAAGAGAGAATTGTAACTTAAATATCTAGTAGATCTTTTGTAATAATAGCCGATAAATCATTTTGTTATGCAAATGATTTGTTTGTATTAAAGAAAGGTTGATCATAATTCATAAGTGATATGTATTTTAATAACTTTAATTTTGAAGAAATATAAATGGCCTTAAAAGCTCCAATTAAAATGATTTCATGCATGGTTTTTATTGGTTTAATAATTGGAACTGAATTTTATAGGGAGAAATCAATACTATCATCGTCAAAATATTTATTTTGAAATGTTTTAAGTTTTCATGATTTGAACTTTAAAATTAAGAGGTCTTTCAATATAACTTAATTTATGTTTTAAATAAAAGTAGGAGTAACATTTATCTCTAAATATTGAGAAATGATATAAACCTAGCTAGTAATAATAGTTGTGTACAAAATTGTTGATATTTATAAATGTTAAACAAAAACTTTTATCATATGTTACATAAAATCTGACTGTAATAATAGTTGTGTACAAATTATGAAAAGATAAAAAATTTATCTCAAGTTTCTTTTTACAAAGAAAAGAAAATAATAGTACTAGGCTACTAGCTAGTAGTAAATTCTGGTCTGAAAAGTGAAAAAACATTTTTATGTACCTTCATTTTCTTCAAAAAAATGTACCTTAAAAAACAATTGATGTTATTTTGGATAACATCTCATCATTAGTATATATGACTACATCATATGACGAAGTTTCTTTTTGGATTTTTTCTCTTGATATTCAATATTTATATTAAGGCTCAATAAATTTGAATTTGCTTATCTCAAACCCTTTTGGAGGGGGACTCTTCCAACGTAACTAAACTTTTTTCATTCTCAAGTGCTTTAACTCGAGACTTGATCTAGTTAAGAATTAATGGAACCCAACCTATGTGGTAGAATCCATTTTATTCACGCCAATCTTAATTCCTTAACTTAATATTACCACTCCAACTAAAATGCTTAGACAAGATCACAAATCTTTAATAAAAATTATCCAATTTTCTAATAGCCTGATATTATTACTCACTAACTTAAAATACACTTTTTTCATGAAAATATTTTCAAGAAAATGAATTATTAGTTATTGTATTATATTGTTGGTTTAAATATGATATTTATTTTGATCGTTACTACATTAAAATTTAACGACGAACAGTTTCATTTCATGAAACAATTGATTTGATGTGATCGCATTATTAACTTTTTTTAATTTCTTCTTATTATTTATCTTTATTTATTAAATTTAATGTTCATATTTCATCTACTACTTTACCTTTTTACAGTAGTTTTATCTCTTACTCTACTTTCATGTAGATTTATCCTTAAAATGATTGATATTTAATATTATGTAATATTATGCAACGATAAAAAAAGATATTCATATTTATCAAAATACATGAATACATTATAAAATAATTACTATACAACAACCAAGTTTAATGGTCTACAAAGTGATTGTTCAAACTTCAGCGTAGCCTTTAAGATGAAAACAAAGGAGTATTAATTTCTCGCCAAACATTAAAGAAAACACAAGAGATTTCTATGTTTCATATTAGTGCCTAGTGGTGTTTCTAGCTTAGTCACGTCTCAAATTATTTATCGTAATTTTTAAAATTAGTTATTTCAAATTATTTTTTATTTTAGAAATTTAAGATAAAATTAATTAATAGAGTATTATTTTTCATTTTATCCTTAGTACTAACGGAGAAATATGACAAATAATTTGAGGTGCAGAGATAGTATACCTACTTAATAGACATTACATAAAAATCCACTCATTTAAATAGAGTTAATGAATTCATAAGAAAATAAATAAAACCTTCTTGATTATGTGAAACACAAATAAAAACTAATTATTCAAAATTTGAAGTTTATGACTCCCGAGTTCCGATGATAATTTCAATATTTTTCAAAATAGACTTTATTTATGTGCCGAATAGAAATTGATCTCTCACCAAGGAGGACATCAACGCAAGTTTCATTTCTATTGCCAATAACTAAGGAATTATTTTTATTACTGAATTCTCGAGAACCTGCTCCCACCACTTTAAATTCAAACTTATTATGATGAAATGAAGGGAGTAATAAATACATATGTTGGCAAAGAAGTTCACCAAACACTAGACTCCAGCTCTATTGCCTCCTAAAACCTAACATTTAAATATAGGAGCTGCAACAACTTAATTCCTCTCTAACATCATATAGATCGACAATATATAAGTAAGAGTATTTATTATTACTACGGCTTCCCATTTATATCTCTTTATTTGTCTACTTCAATTTGCCTCTTCAAGTCTCCATCTATACCTAAAAACAGAAAAAAGAGAAAATTCCTAATAGGAGTAATATTTTTGTTACATTGATATTGAGTGAAATTAATATTACTAAGGCTTAAGATTGGATTAATTTATTAATTCAATTCATTTTGATCTGTCTAGTTATTCAATCATCTAAAAGTTGGATTGTTTGGATTAAATATGTAAGTAGCTTCAATTGACTATGAGGAACTTTGTGAAAACATTAAAAAGAAAGGTTCTTTTTTTCTCGTGAAAAACTATCTAATTACACAAATATTTCTACTATATTTACTAATACTTCCTATATTTTAAAATAATTACATTTTATCTCATTAATTAATAATTTCATACCGAATTTCAAGTCAGATACGCCAAATACATATTTTTTTGCTGCCATATATACTGAAATAGGGAGAAGTGAGTGAGAACAGAAGGGAGACGAACGACATTTGTCTATGTATCTCAAATACATGTGAATCACTCTAGATACATGTATCTCGTGTGATTCACATTATCTGATCCTAGATACACAGGAGAGTGGCAAGCGAGATGGAAGGGGGGCAAGCGAGAGTTGTCTATGTATCCAGATACATATGAATCCACTTGGATACGATGTATCTAGAACAAATTACACTTAATTTTGGCTTCATGTATCTTGAGAGATACATGTATTTGGAGGCACCAAAATCTGATAAAATTCGTAATATTGGAAACTAGCGTGTATTCAAGCAAGTAAGCAAATTATAAGAAAACAAATAAAGAAATTAACAATTGGTAAGAGTTAGCACATCGAGTTATTACATAGATCTTATTTATCTCAGCCCACATTGATCCGTCCAAATTCAACCGAAACATTAATATATTAGGTGTCTCAAATATTTCCACACGTTATTAGTTTTCGTTTCGAATTTGAACTTCAATAGCTTAATTATTATTTTTGATATATTAAAGAAACAACTATGTCAATGTGTATCATTTCTGTCCAACCAACGAAGAGGTAGTTTGTATTGCTTTTATTAAGGTGTATGAAATAACTCCATAACAATATTTAATCGAATTTCCACCATACTCATTTAATCATCCACTCTGAGAAGAAGCGTTGCTAGCTGGTCTTTTCTATCTTTAAAATTTTCACCAAATCAAATTAATACTATGATTCATAAACACAACATTTACTATGACAAGTTTGCTCGATAACCGTGGTGTTCGAGCCAGCTTACATACATCTCAACTAATAGTACACACAAAGTGATGCATTATTGTGTAAAATAAACAATTCAAACCAATGGCAGATCTAGAATATTAGTTGTGAATTCACCGAGAATCCACTAATTTTTGTTCATACCTTATTTATGTATAAAGATATTTAGCAATATTTGATTGCGGGTCCAATTATTATTGTATCGAATCTATAAACTTCAAATCTTAAATCTATCTCGACCAATGTAACAAAAGAGTAATTTTGCGTATAGTTTCTGCCCGTCCTTTCTCCTAGTTCTTGAAGTTGTTCACACTTTGAACGAGAAGCAAAGCGCAACAAAATATTTTCTTTTGTGCGTGGTAAAAAAAAAAGAAGGTTTTTGGGGAGAGATACTATTTCACCAATCGAATCACACGTATCTAACATATTCATACCTAACAATTTTCCACAAAATGGAAACGAAACATATAACTTGTACAAATCTTTTTCATTTTCCAAGTCGATCCGATCCGTGGAACACCTCTAACACAGATGGGCAAATAGTTAATTTTGAAAGAACTTATTATCAACCACTTTCAGATATGAATCTATCTGATTCAGAAGGGAAGAACTTGCATCAGTATCTCAATTTCAATTCAAAAATTGGTTTGATTCACACTCCATGTCCCGAGAAAGATTTATCATCCGAAAAGAGGAAACAATGGAGTCTTTGTCTAAAGTAATGCGTTGAGAAAGGGCAGATATATACAACCTTTCAGTCTCAGCATGAAATGCCTAAGGAATCCTTTGATAAATCATTGCATAGCAGAAAATTTTACTCTCCAGGGGATGATTTTGCCATAACCTTCTTTTAGGCCACTCCTTAAAATATGTACCCCTTTAACTGCCACAAAATTAGCAACTGGTCCATATATGAAATTCTGACATATAAGAAAATTCCAAATTATTAACAGCAAAGAACCAAGACCTACTAAAACTGTGTACACAAGCATTGCAAACCTTCATATTAGCTGGAAGTCCATTCTTTAACAGTTTGGCTAACAAGTTTCCAGAAACTAATGCTAGTAAATAACAGAAAAGACAAAAATAATAGGCAATAGCAAGCTGAATTATATGAGTCAAAGATCATTCGGATCAACGTTCATGTTTTTGCTCCTTGTTCTTCTTGTTGCAGTGTTGTTATTGTCTTTTCACTACTGTGTAGTTTCCTTCCTCTCCGCCTTACATGAAATTTTCTTCAGCAATTTGTGAGTCAATATTGAAGATTTGCTTTTTCCATGTCATTTCTCTATTTTTGTTTTGAGAGAGCAAAATATCCACGATTTTCACTTTGCAGCATCTCATTCGTGAAGCATTAGAGAAAGATAAGACTATCCCATGTAGTACGTGACTACACTTCTATACAAAAGTTAAAAAGTGTCAAAACTTCTCATCCTAAAGATGTATCATGTTTGATTGAATCAATTTTGAACCTCCTTAGGCGAAAACAGAAACTTAACTCATTCTAGCTTGACTCTGTTTGCTTCTAGCTGCTCTTTGTTGGGCTCGGCAGGAAAGTATTTAATGCCCACTAGATCACCAACTTCACTGATAACCTGACAAAAGCAAGAGTTGCTAAGTTACTAGCTATTCACTTGCACTAGTAATGGCCACACTGCCTTTCTTTTCAGGTAGGTGTTGATTTACATAAGCTGAAATACTAATTGAAACACAGAAGATCATCTTCATTCAAGATTTTAATATGCCACTAAATACACACTAATCTGCGTAATTTCTTTTTTATTTTTTGTATCTTTTATGCTGGTAAGACAGAGGGGTTCAAGGTATACTGCCGTGCTAATCCAGCAGATATCATTCATTTATAGTTCCACCAACCAGCTACCAAAGGAGTAACGCAGAAAGGTTGATAAACAAGATAGCGCATCTCTAGTACCTCAGAAGCTCTTACAGCTCTTCTTATGAACATATATAGGGAAACAATCAAATAATTACTCGTTCAGTACTAGAAGATGATTTCTTTAAGTTTAAACTTTGTCTACGCAGATGTTCCCCAAGGGACAACCATCTTACCAATCCTATTCCAATACTTCCCTCCTTCAAAGTGCAATTAAAGGGACTTACACATCTCTCTTGAAAATAACATTTTTTAGTGGAGAACTATGTGAAAGTGAAAATAGTTTGTATTGGCATGACAATAGGTTAATCCCTCAATAAGAAGCATCTCTGGTGCTGGATTGTTGCTTGTATAATGACAGTAGGACATAACTAAACATGATCATCATCTGAAATGATAAAACAAATGCAAGTACAAGCTAACCTCGAGCGCTTTAATAAGATCATCCCTTGAGTGAGCAGCAGATATGCAAATTCGTGCTCTGGCCAAAAGTAAAGGAGTAGCTGGAAAAGCAACTGTCACTACTGCCACCTATAGTAGTAGACTATGAAATAAATATTATTACAAGAGGAAAAATTGGGAATAAGCATTTATTAGAGAATGATCTAATTCTAGTTTGAATGAAGCTGAAACAATAGTAGAAAACAGTACTTTTCGTTTGAGACACTCCCGTGAAAAAGCAGGTATTTTTGCTGGATTGTAGAGCATAATGGGCATAACAGGAGAATCATTGTCCCCCAGAACCTCAAAGCCCATCTTCTGTAATTCAGAGCGGAAAAAGTTGCTATTTTCATGTATCTGTGCTAGCTTCTGAGCCCCTATAAGAACCAAAGTTGCTCTAATGATCAGTAGACTATCACTATACCAGTGTTGAGTTGCATTAAGAATATAATGAAAAGTAGAGTTTCATTTAACAGGACGAAATTTCTGACCTCTACTAGAACCATCTACACCGAGTATAACCTTGATAGAAGAAATTATTTGTTGGGCAGCTGGAGGTGATATTGATGTGGCATAGAGATGAGCTGGGCAAGTGTACTTCAGATATTCGATAAGTTCCTATATTGTTGTATCAAATGTCAAAGCCACCTCTTATAGATGACATCATAAATTTACCACAAGAAAAAGCTCTGTGAACACACATCCTACTGAAGTGGAAAAGAAAAAGTAAAAGAATCAATCATTCAGGTGGTTCACTGGCAGAAACCATGAAACAAATCATCTAGATAAAGTCTATCAAATCAGTTGTACTGGAAGATCAGACAGGAAATGCCCGCAGGACTGCAGTACATATAATTTCCTAGAAGACTGGTTTTATTATCAGCTGGAAATAGGGATTTCATTCAAGTGCCAATATACTCTGCTTTACTGGGTTGCTATGTTCTTTGGACAAGGTTTGACCTGATTATGTGATAATGTGACTTTCATGCTAAGATTGAGCATATTAGCTTAAGAAAAGAAAATGTAAAAAGGAGTATCTATAAAATGGCAATACATAATGTGATGACAGTTACAATGTTAATCAATCAGGCAACCAACTAAGGCAACCAATTGACAATCTTGTCGTCACAATGGTCGGAGCAGCATTCATTTCAAACCCAATGAAATGTTAGAATGAGGCAGCAATAAGCAGATACAATCAGGTAATATCCTTGAGAAATATGAGGTTTGATGCAAATCCCAAGTTATGCAGGAACAGTTCTTCAACTAACTAATGGTTGGAAAGCTTAACTCAACCAATGAAAAAGCTAGTCAGTAGCATTTTTTGTGAAAATCATACCTTTGATCCTGCAATATAACCCTCACATGATCCAAATGACTTTGTAAAAGTTCCCATCATAATCTCCACATCAGCAGTATCAACTCCTAAAAGCTCACAGACTCCCCTTCCAGATCTTCCAACTGCTCCAATGCTATGAGCCTCATCCAGATACACATATGCCTGCAAAAATTAGATAGTAGATTTAGACACATGCAAATCAGCAAACCTGAATCTCAGAATGCAGATACATATAAACTAGATGCTATCATTATAAGAAAGAGCTTGGCAGAAAGTTAAAAGATTATTGACATGTCAATTAAACGAAGAAGTTCCAGGAAGAGACATCAAACACTATATTACCTTGTACTTCTTGCATATCACAACAATCTCTGGGAGTTGGCAAAGCTCCCCTTCCATACTGTATATGCCCTCGACCACAACGATTATCTTCTTCCATGGTCTGTGTGTTCTGGGTTGTCCCTCAGCAATATGTTCTCTCAAGACTTTCTCCAAGTGTGATGGTGCTAAAGAAGTTATGGAAATTTAAAGCACGGACATGAAATAGGACACCTCATTGAACATTATTGTTCAAACGAAAAAGAAATCTCATGAATACTTACTGTTATGTTGAAAAACACGAATGGTGGATCCAGAACCTCGAGCACCATTTACAATAGAGTTGTGGTTCAGAGAATCACTGATGATCAAACCTCCCTGCAAATGACTGTAATCAAAAAGCAAATAAAATAACAAGTATAAAACAAGAACGTAACTTTTTATAACTCTATACCTTTCCAATCAAGACCGGAAGAATAGCTGAATTTGTTACATAACCCATACCAAAAACAATAGCAGCTGGTTTTCCAACAAAATTAGCCACACACACTTCCAATTCACTATGTAGCGTTGTGGTGCCTGACAAGACAATTTTCATAAACAATGTTTACTTATGCAGGAAAGACGCACAGTACAAAATTGAATGGGATCATGCCTACCTCCATCAACACGGGTACTGCATGTGCTTGCGGAAAATCTTTTCAAAGACTCAATAACACGTGGGGTACAATATTCATCAGAAGCAGCAAAACCAAGGTAATTATATGATCCCAAGTTCAGGCACCTTGAAACTTTTGTGGTCCGACTGCATAAAAATAATTTTGAGCATTAAAAACAATGTTTCAAAACACTTACTACTAACCATATATCTTACATTGTACAACAGAGAAATATTCATGCATCACCAGTGAAGCTGTAGTAACTTCATATACACATAGTTCTCTTATAATATTAAACAGAACAATCAAAGAACCACAAAATGGAGGAAGCATTTTTCAGAAAGTTAAAGAAAAAGATCAAAACGAAGCAAATGACGTATACTAACTTTAGTGTCTTGTTATTATCATTGGATACACGCTCTACCACGTCAAACCAAGCATCAGGAGGACTGCATATTGGCCTTCCAAAACAATCCTATTATAAAACGAAGCAAAATATATGAACAAATTATAGATTCTCATTTAGCATTAGACAGCTATCGAATTAACACAATTATACTAATTCAAGCATAAACCATCACAATTCTGCAACAAGTGTTGTAAAATGCTGTATGATAATTACCTGAATGCGAAGATACAACCGACGGATATAGAAATCTTCGAGTCCTAAGCAGATAGGTGCATATCCCTGCCATTAATTTTAAACACGAAATAACCATAGTTGAAATGCCATGAATCAAATGCAGAGACGCGCATTTTAGAGCAGGACGGACATTATAGAAATAGAAATACAAACATGTTTTTCTGAAGAAATCACGTTCCACCAATCGAATATTTTTCTGAAGAAATCACGAAATTGGCCAAAGGCAAAGAGCAAGCCATAGCTGAAATAGGTGGACAAGGCAGTCAAGTATGGAATGGTGATCATTGAACTGTCGGAGATCGGACACTTGAAGGAGAATTCCGATCTCCGATTCCGATGAGACAGAGCGAGCTTGATCAAATCCAATCCCTCCCTTCGCGTATGAATTTCTTTATTATCTATTGTTCTAACTTCTATTTCAGACTCTATTCAAGGGACCGCTGTCAAAATAAAATGAGTCATGCAGCTTAAATTTGAAATTAGTACTAGTAATTGTTTCTGATATGGAACAAACAATATTAAAAAAAATAAAAACATGTTTAAATTTTATTTTTGAAACGACATATACTGACCTGAATGTGAGTGGATCATATTGAATAATTGTTAGTTATTATTGTTGTTGATTTATTAGATTTAGAAGATTTTTACTACGTGTTGATCAAATTCTGTTTTATTATGTGTGTGGGTCTATCGAAAATAATTTTCTATTCTTCCAAAGATAGGAATAAGATGCGCGTACATTCTACTCTCTTCATATTCTATTTATAGTATTACAATGTGAATGTTGTTATTATTGGACAAATTATGACTATGACAATTGAACGTATCAAGAGGCGATATATGACATAAAAACGCTTTGTTAGATTCAGCTCAATATATAGAAAATAGTTTCGGATAGAATACAAGGTCGCATTCAGATCAAGATCTTAGTTCACCATAAACTTGATGCAACTCATGACTTGCTATTTACCGAAATAATATGACTGATGGCTCATCTATGATCGATCGAGATAAATTTCATCTAGTAACTAGTTTTACAAAATTCAGAATCTATGCACTCGGAGGACAAAAAACTACAACTAATAGTAAAGAAGGATAAGCAAGACAAGACAATGCTCTATTAACAACATTCTACTATAATTCGTTTCCTCCACAATCTCAAATTAAGATCATATCCTCGATAAGCTATGACCAAAAGTAAAACTCGAAAATAATTTCCTCCATAGCAAACCCATCTTGTGAATGTTACAAAATATCAAGTTGTACTAAATACCGTAACAAAACATGCGCAAATGGTTAATCCTAATGTCGTATAAAAAAATAAATAGTCAATTAGTTATTTATTTATTGTTTTTTTTGTTAGGACAATTAGGTATTTTCTGTTTTCTTTTTCCTCATAGACCTGTTTAGTTTTTTTTTTTCCAATTAATTACACATTGGACCGGCTAAAATTGGGTGAACCGGGTGCATCATCTAGTAGAATCCTCTAGAACTAAAAACGCGAACCGCCATGTTGGTGGGTCTAAAATTTCTTGATGTCCAAGCCAAAAAGCCATTTTTCATGGCAATCTATATAAACTCCGTGGTTCCAACATCGACGATGAAATTTGCTATTTTCAGCAAATTGATTGTGAATTTGTATCAAATTTCTCAGCTGACTGCATATTGAAAATCCTGAATCTCATCATTGTTGAAGTCTTGCGAGTTTTCTCATGGTAATTAATCTTCTATTTCTTTCACTTTCCTTAAGAATTTCTTTTTGCTTGATAATGTTCTTCTGTTTTAGGATTTCATCATTTTTGCTGTGATAAAATAATTTGCTTTTTTAGTTTAATTAGTAGCGTCTGTATGCAATGAAATCATCTCTGTGAGCTTGGCTGGTGATTACTTCAATCTAATTTATTTTTCCAAATTTTGTCTCAAACTTGAAATTAAGCATATAATTTTGAAGTTGCAAACTTGAAACTCTGAGTTTCTGAAATTTGCGGTTTTGTTTGGACATACATTTTTTACTTGGAAAAAGTTGAAGTTTTGTGTGTGGAAGTCCCAAAAACCCAACTTTTTGGAATTTATTTCATGATCAAATGGATATTCGATGACAAATTTTCAAAATTTAATCCTAAAATCTATACGGTCAAACTCTAGCTATGGGAAAAAGGTCAAATTTTGCATTTGAGACAGCCAAGTTAGTTATTATCTTTGTTTTCTTTTTCAAGTATATAGTACTTTTAATTGCATAATTGAACCTCAAACATATTTTGTTTTGCACTTCAATGATTGTTGCTTAAATGTTCTTGGGATAGTCTATATATAGACCTGTTTGAGCTAGAGATTATGTTAATGGATGGTCTTTTAGGAAAGGTTTTCTTAGCTGCCACAAGAACCATGGTGCTATACACAATATACTCTACAATTTAGCATGAAAAGAGATCTGGACTTTTGTTTCTTATTCTTGTTAATCATACTATTCCTCTTTAAGTTCTACTTGGTTGATCTATTAGATATAGTACCAAGCGTTTTCGTGCTCTCTCTTTTCAGTCAACTCCATTAGTTGTGGGAACTACCATTGGTGCTGCTGCTTTGGGAGCTAGATACTTGATAAGAGCATGGCAAACGTTCAAAGCAGCACCTCGAGTGAGGAAGTTTTATCCTGGCGGCTTTGATCTGGATATGACAAGGCGAGAAGCAGCATTGATTCTCGGAGTTAGGTGTGATGATCTTACCCTGTTTTAAGTTCTGTTTTTGTAATGCCAACATGTATTTCTTTTCTATTTTTGTGCTCTTTTTCAAGTTCTGAAATCCGTTAAATGGCTAACTTGTTCCGGATTTGTTTAGGAAAGTTTGCAACTTGTAACTTTCAGATGCTTACTATTCATTTGTCTTTAGAGGAATCAAGTTAACTACTGGAATTTACGGTTAAATTGTTTAAATGCTTGATGTGTCAATCATTTTATTACCATTTCATCATTAGGTATTGACAACAGACAGTCTTGAAGATTTTCTTGAATTCATGCATTCTAAGTGTAAACTATTGATTCTTTCTATAAGCAGATTGGTGCTCCTGGCACACTTTTGTTTTGAGCTCGTGATCGACAAAGCTACATGTATCAATCAATTAAATTAGTTGCTTATGTTCCATTTCTTTCCTTTCTAGGGAAAGTGCTGTCCTGCAGAAGATCAAGGAGGCTCACAGGAGAGTAATGGTAGCAAATCATCCAGACGCTGGTGGCAGCCATTATCTTGCTTCCAAGATCAATGAAGCCAAGGACGTGTTGTTAGGGAAAACCAAGGGAGCTAATTCTGCATTCTAATTGACTAGTGTTTTCTTTACACTTTTATTTCTTAACAGCTTCATGATAGTCAGTATACATTAACCGGATCTGTTTCTGGGGAGAAAGAGAACATATTTTGATTCGAGGAAGAGGTGAATTTGTATCAACAGCTAGGTGCATTACTGTCATAAATTTCATGTAATGCAATCAGAAATTTTCTTTTGCAGATTGCTTTACAATAACAAGTTGTATCTTCCTGTTTACTATTCTATTTTGAGCCATTACTCTATCTGCATGTAGTATGTACGCAGTGGGTGCACCCCACCTGCTGCTCAACTTGAATAACTATTTACTGGACGTGAACACACAACTCAGAATAATACATCAACAAGTTGCATTTTGCATATTATATCTTCACAAAATGTTTGTACTTTTGCTTCATTCTGATACATAGCAGCAACTGAGCAAAAGCCTGGATAAGCGGCTAGTTCACAAGCTATCACTAAATACCTAAAAAGAATTAGTAGACATCATGTACAAACAGAATGCATTTGCTGCGACCAAAAAAAGAAAAGGAAGAAACGGAAAATCTTAATGTTACATAACACTCTATTTGTGTTAGCTAGAAATACAACCCAGCTTGGACAACTTTCTTCATATATCATCACTGGAGAATCCAAATCAAAGCAATAGAAAACACCTTTAGTGCCAAGAGATCTCATATAATTCACGATGATATTGGCTCATATGGATATGATAGCCATGGATGTTTTAGAGCCTCCAAGGCAGAAGGCCGCGTCTTTGGGTTAACTTCTAAAAGATGAGCCACAAAATCAACGAAACCTTGATCTCCCATTGGTAATCGATACCTCAAGGATGTCTTTTTGGGTATTAAGTATTCCATTCTGTTTGTTTCCTATAAAGAGAGAGAAGAAACAAAGAGGAATTGATTATCTTGACATTGTATTATATCCAATTTCATTTTTTTCCGGCAAAGTTGCATTCAAATAATTAACCAATTTATATATAAAACAAAGAATCCAAAGGGACTCCAACAATGATGTTTACTGGGTTGCAGATTCTAGATCTCAGTTGAAGCTCAACTTAAGGAAATATTTAGTAGATACAGAACTGTCAAAACCAAAGGCCTTTCACAGAATAATATATGATGTCCTCGAGACTATGTACATGGACTCGGGAACAGGTACATATCCTCTAAGGATGCAAGTCTATGGTGCGTTTTTTTTTTTTGTTGCTAACTTTTAGCCAATTTTTAAGTATCATTATGCAACATCCATACCATGTCATACCCATTGGACATGAGTACATCAAGGTAAAGGAAGGATCCATGTTAAATAACCTTTTTGAAACTGATTTTTCTTTAAAAAAATTGGATCCATGGTTAAATAACCTCCAAATAGGTCGAGTCGTTGATACATGAAAACATTGATCTTAATATGTCACTAGACAAATTGATCTCTTAAAAATGAGACCTGGGGAAACAGGGGTTCACCCCAAAAACAAAAGGAAAAAAAAACTGAAATAAAGAGTGGAAAAGGAGAAGAAACTTTACCTGATTTCGTTCATATAGCATGTGATTTTTGGTGAAATATTTGTAAGTGTCTCGTCCTTTGACAAGCATCTCTTGGTCAATCGGACCTGTGATACCAAGTACCCTTGCAAGTAACGTGGCAGGAGAGTCATTCTGGAAAAGGACCTGCAAAAATGGGAAAATTCCTATAAAACCCCACTAGTAAAATTCAAAACAGACATCAAATTACAGTTGGTCGATATTTCAAATACGAACATCAAATAATACAAATTTCATTTTAAGCAATTTTAAGCGAAGTTGCTAGGACTCTTCACTTTTGGTGCTGCATCCATGTTGACACGACATGGCTGTGGGATCCGTACCCAATCTGGTCAAACGATTTTGAGTACTTTGACCAAAATCGAAAGGAGAAACTCCGAACAGATTCAATGATTTTTGCAATCAAAGCAAAAGCTAAGGTGAAATTGAAGAAAATGGAATACCATCTATATATAAATTTTACGTCTCTCTCTTTTTATCCCCTTCCAGGATTCTCCCCTTAAAACAATATCTTCTCCTAAAGTTTTCCACATAATATCTCAAAATTTAGGTTTTATGACTATTTCGAGATATCTTGAATTATTTTTAGCCAAATCTCTGCATCCGTATCCCCCGAATCTTAAAATTCATGAAGGATCCGACCTCTATTTTCAACAGACTGACCAACTTCTGATATATTTTTTTTGGAGAAGAGACCAAGTCCTAGTATTAAATAAAAGGATATAAGAAATAAAGTATTCATCACTCTCAGGATAGTGAAGTATTCTGAACTCTCTTGCTTTTCCCTTAATTCACACATTTAAGGGATCATGAAGTTGCACTTCATATTGCATCAAATCTGGTATTTTGGAGAGGACCAAACACATCGAGATTGGTTGTCATTTTGTTAGAGAGAAGGTACTCTAAAGAGACACCGTACAAGGTTAGTGTGGTCAAATAATCAGCTTGCAGACATATTAGCCAATCCCAGAACAAGTTATATATGAAGCCAGCTTGGTACATTATAATTTGCATGCACCAGCTTGAGAGTAGTATTAGAATCTTTGTGAATATTTTAGAATGTGTGTAATTATGGTAGGTAGCTTAATTTACTCCTCCTGTAAATTTGTAATTAGGTGTTTGATTTTCTTTCACTTTTAGGACATGTAAAATAGTTATTTAAACACTTCACCTCTTGGGCTAGCTTTTGATCTTGAGTTAGGCTCAAAGTTCATTTCTTTAACATAATATCAAAGTTGGACCCACCCAGTTCTCGTTTCATCTGATATTGGGTCCCCATCTTATATTGTCCAATGCTCAAGATGTGGAGTCCTAGGCGTGCGGGGGTGTTGAATATCCCACATCGGTGGGGATAGGATCATTTGATCTTCTTATATGGTCTTGGACAATCCTCCCCTTTGAGCTAGTTTTGAGGGTTGAATTAGTCCCAAGGTCCATTTCTTTAACAATCCAATTGGCATATTTTTTACCACATTCGCCAAAAAAAAAATCCGTTGACAAAGTAAAGGTCAAGCTAGTGAGGAAATGGTTTAAGATAGCTATTACTTACTTCACGATAATAATAGAAATAAAGTTTTTGAATCTTCACAAGGTCTTAGTTCTTATGAAGATTTTCTCTGGTTAGAAATATCAAACCCAAACACAATTCTTCTTGCAAGTCAGATATTGGTTTCTTCTGATTCTAACATAAGATAGGAGTACAGCGCTAAGCAGCGAGATCGAAGAATGGTCTCAGTGTCCTCCTAACAAACTTATTTCATATTAAGATGACATGCCAATTGCCAACAATTACTAGGGCTTCTGAAAGATTTGATACCAATAGTAACTCCAAGGACATAAATTCTTTTGATAACCAAGTAATCCCCAAAAGTCAATAACACATGTTTGAAACTCGGTGGATAATAGGTCAGTCTCTTTATCCGTCTCTACTTAAATTCCAGATTTTTGTCTGCCAAAATATTTGACTTGTGATGTGCACCTAACCCACACATGACACGCTATGCTCTTACTGTACCAAAGGCCTAGGGGCTAACTCCAAAACATAATGATGTTTACAGCTTTGCATTTGTCAAATTCATCAATCTAGGAGAACGGGGAAGGGGTATAAAATGAAAAAAAGGGAAAATGTACTAAAGAACTACCAGAATGCAGGCATAATGGACAGAATACCCCAATATAAAATCATGTTGACAATAAATATATAGATATAATAATCAATATGAGGAGTGTGTAAAGAAAAAAAAACTTACATTGCCCGTGCAAAGTTCTGCCAAAATGCAGCCAAGGGACCAGATATCTATCTTTTTATCATAAGGAAGCCCTAAAATAACTTCTGGTGCACGGTAGGACCTTGATTGGACGTAAGAACAAAGATGATCTGTTTCAAAACAACTGCTACCCAGATCAATTACCTTCACCTCACATCTACTGTAGCTTTTCACCAATATGTTTTCGGGCTTCAAATCACAATGTATGAGCCCAAGGCCATGCAAGAACTGAAGAGCCTCTAAACACTGAATTGTGATCGACTGCACAACAGGTATATATGAAATTCATCACATGAGATACCATTAGCATCAAATATCTATAAATATTTTGATCCAACAAACCTGCAGTCTTGGCATGGTAAAGTAGACTTCTCCACCAGCTTCTCTATTGAATTTTTGGAATTCATACAAATTGGCCTTCAGTAGTTCACATACAATTAACAAATGCTCCTGAACACAGACACAAAGATCAGTGCCAAATTTCCGTGATCAAGAGCTTCTTTAGCTTACATTCCGAATAATACATAAATTGAAGTATACCACAGTATTGCATAAGCTCAAGAGGCACATCAAGTGCAGATCAATATTTCTTCCCTCTTCATATTGGATTACAGAAGATATTGTTTTTAAACTATGTCATATTAAGTTTGGCCGAAGATGTCTGCCACAAATATCAAGTAGCATCAAGCGTACAGTACAGCACACACTTTTCATTTAGTCAAGTCTTTATCAATTTATGGATAAAACCTCGCAAAATCAGCTAGATGCTTAGACATGCTCGCTTCTCTTGAGCAATCAGACTGTATCAGGGTTGAACTTTACACTGTCAAAGTTTATTCCCAACGTTCAGAACAATCTAGTTTTACAAGGGGAAAGTCAATAAAATGATCTGGTTAACACCATATTAGTCTGATGAGAAAATTATGAACTTAAGGTTGCCTTCCTCAACATCTACACATGCACAAAGAACGATCATGATTTATCTTGCAGACTATCCTGGCAGGAAATTTCCCTACTTCATTAAGACATACTGATGGTGTTAACCAAACAGAGATTCAATATTTATGGAGCTAGTTTTGCAGAACAGCACTTTTGAAGTTGATAGTGGCACAGCAGATCTCTTTATAATTTTCGAAAACAAAAATTCCACTGACGACTATCCCGTGGTATGCAAGCTAGGGATAAAAAGCAACAATTCTATTCAAAAGTTGCACAAAGGTTTGCAGCAAGAATATTTCCACTAGCATAAAACAGTAAGATGTACAAAAATTGTAAAACAACAAAATTTTCACTTACTCGATAATAAAAATAATCATACAACCGAAGTAGGTGGTACTTGTCCGCAGGATCATGCTTATTGACAAATTTGAGAAGTTTTATTTCATCAAGACTCTGATCAAAAAAATCTTTGTTGTTCTTTATAATCTTAACACAGACATCCATGCCTGTATGAAGATCATGTGCTTGTACTGCTTTGCTGAATGCAGCAGATCCAAGATACTCAGTGACTTGATATCGCCCAGCTATAACTGAATTTAAAACAACCTGGAAACTTTTGTCCTCCTCAAACCCAGTTCTGAGTTCAAAAATAAAAGAACTTCATTAACCACCAAAAAAAAACCTCAAATCCAGAAAAATAAAACTATTTGAGGTAAAGAAAATTAAAAAAAATGTCCATTTTCTAAGGGAAAATTCAGAACATGCATGAAGAGACAACAGTGGAAAGAAAGCTTCTAACTTAAGCTGGAGAAACCTGCAAAGGTATATTTTCCAAAGGTAATACAGAAATAAGTCAGAACATATATAGAGACATTTACAAGGTTAAAACATGTCTTGCTGAAGTAAAAAAGTTTGACTAGTTACAATCAAACAGATAGATAAAACTCTCTTTAAGTCGCTAGCCAGTTTCATCTACACCCAGTGCATAAGGAAAGTCGGAAATTATAAATTAATCTGGAAGTTCTTAGTAGCTAAATGGAAGTGATCCAGTTACAGAGGTAAAGATCACAGTTCCCAAAGAATTTTCAAAAGCCTCTCATCTTTCCTCAAAAACTGCAGTGGAATACCATCAAGTAAATACAGTTCAAGCCAAGCATACAAACTTCTACAGCTCCCTTCACAGCTATTATTAATCTGAATCACCCAGTCTCTAACCAAGATCAAGTAATAAATTTGGCTACAGAGATGTACATGGATATAGCAGAGAGAAGCACAGTTTTGTTAATGCATGAATGTCATATCTGTAAGGGTCTAGATTTAATACAAGAATACATTATGTTCAAAAACCAACAACTTATCATGCACCCTAAAGGAACATTGCATAGTCCAATTACTAAGAGACCCTGTTTTTGTTGGGCATGAAATACAGTTTTAAGCAGGCAACTATCGCCTAACATCCAAACACAACCAAAAATCTTATTAACAACTGTAGACCAGCAAAAACCTTTGGGGTTGTTTGGTTCAAATACTAGTCATAAATGGATTATAGAGCAAGGATTGTTAATGCAACGATAAATAATGAAGGGATTGTTATGCATTGATTAATAATGACGACATGTTATAACTTATAATTGAACTACTTATTTAAAAGGACACTTTTTCTTTAAATAGCTTAATACCCACATTGTTAATACATGTGTTCTTATCCCACTCTTTTATTTTTATAATTGTGGTGTTAGGACCAGCTTGTGCACACCTTGGCTGATTTCATGGGGTACCTACTACCACCCCACCAACACAAGTACAAGGTAACTTTGTCCAACAAGGCGTGGAGCCTTTTACAGATAGGAAGAATCATGTTCTTATTCCACATTCTATCCCAAATAAAATAACACACAGATTCCTGCATATTTAATTCAATTATTATTTAATACTGACAACTAAATGCTGCATTAATCATGCAGTGATTTTTTTTTCTTATACGACATTATCTTATGTGGGATTTGATGCAGAAATTTATTATTCCAAACCATCAAACAAACGACCCCTTAGTAATGAGCATGAGTATTGAATTTAATGCCGAAATCAAAACATAAGTTCCCTCTGACGTCTAATACATTCTTCCCCTTCAGATACAGAGGAATATAAGATCATGAAATATAACTTTGTCAAGAGCCCTATATAATTAAAACTGAATATTTATCTACATAAAAACATACAAAATTCGCTTTGCACCTTTTTTTCAGCATAAATAAGGCCCAACAAAAAATTTATGATATTTTGAACTTTTTGTCTATCGTAAACATAAAATTTCAGCTAAAAAAAGTTCCAATAAGGATTGCAATAATCAAAAGGGATTATGTCACCAGCTGCGCACAGATATACCGAGAAGACACTGATTCTATCATAGATATCCTAGGCTCTGGTTAGGATTTTGGATCAGGTTTTCTTGTTTTTTGCTATGATTGTAAATATGGTTTTGTGTACAACCTATGTACTGATTTAGTCAATACATACAAATGTTACCTTCTAAAAAAGGGGGAAAAGTCACTTTTTGGCTAATTCTGATGGTTCATGGTGCATAGGCTGAATTGACCCTGCATGATCAGCCTCCATCTATCCCCGAAAAAAAAAGTACCTATCTCAGATCTCATGCCAGCAGTTACACTTAGGGAGACTTCGCTTCCACTGGTTTCAGTGATGACTGCTTAACTTCACTATGCTGTCAAAGCATGCTAAAAAGTTCTCTGTCTCTTCATAGAGCTCAAGATATGTCAACAACAAGAGCTCCCAGAGCTATGGGAGAGCTTTTCATTGACTTACTATATCTTCACATCCCTAATAAAGTACATGTTTCTAATGTATTTAGTAAACAACTTCTCCCTTATCACAGTTTAATCTATCATGATCAGTGCAGCACTTAAGAAAACCAACATACGGAGTACCAAAGATGAAGACTGTAACTGCATATATGAAGCAGTTTCCTTCAGTCTGGAATAATATCAAATCACGGGTATTAAAATCAAATAACAGGCATTAAGTCCACTCTAATTCAAAAAAGGCAACAAGAGATTGAACATGCCTGTTTTTCCTATGCACAATCTTAAGTTCAAAAGTTTCAAATTCCTCTTCCTGAGCCATGATCTGCTTGACTTGTTCCTGAACAGCAACTGCTTCCTCATCCTCCAATGACTGCCCCAAATCTTCCACTCTTGCTCTGGCTATTTGTGTGTCCTCTTCTTTCTTCACATGCTCCCGTTCTACATAACCATAATTTGAAAGAGATGAAGGGCTAGAATTAACTGATCCTACAGCAATTTTGTTGCGTTCATCTCTTGAGCTCTTGATAGGTGATGACTCATTGCTTTTGGGCCTCAAAGAACCAAGCATGTCATCATCATGAGCTTCATCAGTGATAATAGCATTGCCCTTGCTTGACCGTAAAGATTTACTCGAGCTTGTATGAATCAACTGACCATCTCCGGGAAGGGCAAATGAGAATCCTCCATGTAAGTGATTTGTTTGTACAGATCCTCCTTTATCAGTACCTAAGACAAACTTGTCAGATCTCTGCTTAGCTGTTTTCTCATTTCTGTTTCTCATCTCAGAATAAGGCTTATCTGAATCAGGGGGTATGTGTCTAGCCCCACCAATACTGGCATCGTGATCATGGAAATACCCTATATCCCCCTGACCTCTCCCTCCAACAAAACTTTCATGCACTTCACTACTGATATCAGCAGTATCACTGTTAATACCTACACCAATTGACCTAACTGAACCATGCTGATCACCGTCCACGTAAATATCATCCAGTCGGGGCCTTTCACACTCATTCAAGGCCCTATCATCCCCTAACATGGCAAGTTCACTTGTTTGAGTAACAAATCCCTGCCAAACAGGTTCTACACACATCAAATTCAGTTCTTCTTCATCCATCAACTGTCTGTCGTATTGGGCACCCATGTTAGTTCTCCTATACATTTCACTTTCACAAAGCACTACAGGATCATCTGAGGAGCCAACTGCATCAACATTCTTTGATTGGAAATATCTCTCACCTGATAAGTAGGAATCTTCCTCTGCGAAAGATTGCTCATCATCTTCTTTGTTTTCTCCTCTTTGAGGATCTGGAACACTCCCATGTCCTGTTCCCTTTTCATTATCACTAGGGTAATCAATTTCATGAGCTAAAAACCAGGATTCATCTTCAATAGGTTGTCTCGTATAGCCAACATCGTCGTCATCATCATATTCATCAGAATCCCAGTATTCATTGGGGAAGTCAACACATCCACTCAATCCATCACCAATAGTTGCAAAACCAGAAACAAGCTCAGAAGTGTCCTCAGCAATACCTTGACTCACAGACAACCAACTGCCTCTACCAATCCTTTTTCCACCTGGTAATCAGTTAAGACAATGATGATTATTCCACAAGACATCAATCAAACTGACATAGACAAGTTAAAAAAAAAAACATAACACGAGGGTAAGTAGACAACATCATCAAGTCAAAAAAATTTAGAGAACTACCTCAGAACCCAAAATTGAGGAAGAGCAGAAAGTTAAATTTATGTCGTCTCAAAAAGTACTGAAAAACTTACATTCAAGAGTCCCTTTCTATTTCTTGGTAGGACGACAATCACAGACAAGATTTTTCTTGATAACCGAGAAATCCCTGAGCTATGCACGGTTCAAAACTTGGTGGAACAATCACAAACAAGATATTTTATTCCCTAAAAAAAGATTTAGAATGCTGCACAGTCCACAGGACAAGCAGCTGAATACCAATACAAACCATCAATGGCAAGATAAGACAAGACCCTCCCCTCACACCAGCCATAGGAAACAGTACTACAATAGGACAATGACTAAGCAACCTAGGCAAATATCATTTAATAGTCCATCTGATATAGAGTCCTAGAATACATAGGTAGTCAGTACTAAACAAAAAAATACAAAGGTTAATGACTTGGAAGCATATATTTTTTAACAGAAGGTAAATATCATTTATTCCCTCTAAATTGCATCTTTTTTTTGGTTTTCTAATCCGAACAACGCTTTCAGGGCCACATTTAGTATAACTTCATTCAATTTTTGAGACAATTTCCCTTTGAGAATTTAGGAGCAATTTAGCAATTTTAGCATCTCCAAAGAACAGGCTAAGTTTTTTGTCCAAAACTACAAGATAAAATTAGTGCTAGACAAGCAAACCTGAATTGGTAAGTTCTTGTCCAATAGGAACATCTAGAAATGAACCTATGACATATGTATTGTCACCATTTGTAATCTTTGAGTCAGGTCCATCTCGTTCAAATTTTTCCTCCCAATGAATATTGAAGGACTTCTCTTCTGACTTGATTCTAACAGGTGGCAACCTGGGTAGTTCTTCTTTCTGGCTCTCAGATATAAGCGAAAAGCCTAAGCCGCTGAAATCTTTTGGTTCACTTCCTGGTGTCTTTCCCAGATAGAAAGCTCTTCCCACCTCATCCACTTGCTCTTTAATTGTATTCCTAACATCATTACCGTCTGTTATCCGTTTACCTACTTTGTTACCACCAGTACCAATATTGTGATCATAACTTGTGGAAACATCTTCTTTGGGGAATGGGAAAACAGTTTCAGCTGAGCAATCTTTCCAAGGGTTGGATGAAAGGTTAGTCAATTCATCACTTTCGTACCTAGAGTTAGTAATAATTATATCTTTGGATGTCCCGTTTAGTTTAATTTGCTGATTAGCCTCTTTGAGTTCACTATTTTGACTTCCATGCTTTGGTTCCACATTGTCTTTGCTGGTACTTCCAGGCCACGACATTCTCTTTTCACCAGCAAAACTGACATCCTCCCCAGATTTTGCATGAGACTTTCCACACTCTAAGACCTCAGACAAATTTAACCTCAACTTCCCACTATGCACCAAGCCAGAGAAGTCCTTGGCAGCACTACTTCCACCATTGCTCTGATGCGACACAAGAGAACCATTACTGGGATTATGTACTAAGCCTGAAAAATCCTTGGCAGCACTAGTTCCACCATTGTTCTGATACGACACAAGAGAATCACTAGGATTGTAGTTCCACGAGTACATATCAATCATAGTATCTTCAGCATTGTTGCAAGCACTGAAGGTTTTGTTGTATGACCCAACAGATTCATTATTTTCCTTCTTCCCAACAAACGCAACATTTTTCAATTTGCAGTCTGAGCCATTTCTCCCAATCCCACACTCTATCTCCTTAACAATAAGCTCCTTTGAAGTTACACCACTGCTCCTCGAACTTGACTCCTTGAAAACCTCCCCACCATTTCGACAGGCCATTCCAAGATTCTCCACAGTTGCTTTGCCCCCATTTTCTTCTAATGATCTGCTCAGCTCTTCATCCTCTAGAGTAAGTTTCTCCACCACACCATTCAGGTCAGAATGTTTATTCATCTCACCAAGCAAAGTAGCCTCTGCCTCTGTAAACTTGTTCTTCCGCAGAAATTCCAGTATCACATCTAAAGATGTAGAGTCCGCCATTGATACAATGGAGAACTCAAAAATCTTGCAGTAGTCAACTACTACAAACAATATTCAACCCAACCTGAATAAAGAACAAAGAAAATAGTAATAGATTGAGAAGCCAATAACAAAAAGTGCAATAGTAAGTTTAGAACACTATTCCAGAAGTTGACAACATATCCAAAGTTCACAATACAATATCCAACGTGGACCAACTTGGGTGTTGATTGACTCAAAAGTACAAAATACCCATATTATGCTATATCACATTTGGCCCCAAATAATAGACGACTGTAGAATCACAAGAAATTTCAAGAAAAAAAAAATCATGTACAGTAAGTTGAACATAAGTTCATTAACAACAAACAACTACATAGAATTAAAAGCTTGATAGTGTACGTCGATAATTCCAATGAAGAAATTGAAAGATTTCCAAAATTTTCTTAAAAACCAAAAAACCCTAGCTAGATTTTCCACAAACCCATTCAAAGATCTCAACTTTTTCCAAACCTAGGAAAAATTGAAACAACAAGAGTTCAAAGAACATATACTGATTAAAAAACAGATTTTTAAAAAACATAAAAACAAGAATTGAAAAAGGGTTAATAAAATGGGAAAGAATCTGAAAAGGGAAAGAATCATAAAGAGTGAAAATGGCAACTCACGAATCGAAGGAGAAGGATAATATATATTTCTGGCAACCAAACAATACCCAATTGATAACATCGTCAACAAAACATCACATTCAACTGAAACGGAGCCCCGAATTGATATTACAACAAAATGGGAGCATTTTGAATTTGATTTTTTCGCTTTTTTCTTCTCTTCTCTTGCAGATTCTTCAATTTTTTATCCTTTCTTCGCTGTTCTTTGGGTGTTCAACAATGCGAAGAGTAATCTTTGGTTAAATCCCTTTCACTTCTGTTCGGCCAGAGGAAATATTTCAGGTCTGGAAATGGGACATGGTTGTCCAATTAAACATTTCATATATCACTGTATTTTCTTTAAAATAATTTTTTACTAATATAACAGTAATATTATTTGAAAAAAAATCCTTTGTTATAAAAAGTTTTGATCTTATACTATTTAATATAATTTTTAAATATGAGGAGTAAGGAAAAGTAGAGGTAGGCCGAAGAAGTATTAGGGAGAGATGATTAAACAACACATGATTCATTTTCAATTTTATCGAGTATGTGACCTTACTGAGAAAGACGTAGTGATGTTGGATTTGGGTAGAAGATTAGTAGGTAATCGCAGATTGTATTGTTTTCGTGCTGGTTAGGCTTAGTGGTAGTTTGGTACACTATTAGATTTTTCCCTTCCTTATTAGTAGTAGTAATGGTAGCATTGTTATTCTTGTAGTTCTAGCTTGTTCTTAGATTCATGTTCTTATTTGTTGTTTCTTATGTTTCGATTATTGTATTATTTGGTTGTTGTTATCATTCTTTTTCTCTAAATGTTATATAATGTTTTTCTTATGATTTACTATTTCTTCTTTGATTGTGTATTTTTTGTTTCTACTAGCTTTAATATGCATTATTTGGATTGAGAATCTTTCGGAACAAATCTCTTTATCTCTACTAGGTTGAGGCAAAGGTTAGCACTCTTATCATATTCAAACCTCATTTGTGGAATTACACTAGAATTGTCTTGAATCATTTCAAGTAATGAATATTTAAATTCTTAATAATTTATATATGTTTGATATTTATACATGATCACTCTCATCCATAATAAGAGATTTTGAGTTCGAGCTCGAATGTTTCACCTTTGAATCAGTTTTTCGGATCACAAATTCAGCCCTAAAATAAATGCTGAATATAAAACTAAAAACAAACATGGCTCTTTTAATAGCAGAAGGAAATTAAATTTCAAAAATAAGAAAAGATAGTTTGTATATACTAGAATAATATAAGAATATTATGTGGCCAACAGAACAGCGTGTAAATAAATGTGTAATGCCTGCATGACCACATTAAGGTGCCAAATTAGTAGGGTATCCTAAAAGGTATCCCAATGCCCGTGATCTCTATATTAATTACTATTATAATCTTCACTCAAATTACTCCACTAATCGTCTCATAACCTAGGTAACTCTCAAGGAAATGAAGGTATATTAACCAAAACTAATGTACAATGGTAGTGGAATATAAATTCTTAAGAAACTATATAGCATATTATTGTGATAAGAGGCTTGACATTATGAGTAAGTACATGTGGAGAAACATGCATCAAGAAAACTAAGGTGCTAGTTTAAAATTTTCAACGCTTTTTTTCTTTTTATGATCGTAGTGTTTGGACCAACTTTCACACACCTTGATTAATTTTAGGAGATATTTGTTATCTTCCACCAACAATAGGTATCATGTAACTTTGTTCATCAAGACTAGGAATTGCTCGAGATAATTGTTTTTATTATATTCTATAGTACTAAATTGAAGACTCTATTGTAGACCTTACATATTATTTTCCAACACAAAGTGTGTTGTCCCCAAAAAAACAATTAAGGATGGTAGGCTTACTTACATTACTTTTTAGCCCTTAATTATCATTGTAATTTTCGAACAAGATGATCCAACATCTAGTTAACAATTTAATGGTGTGATTACTTGCATGTGAAATTAACCGTATTAAGGAAAATCATTAAGTTGCACACATCTACATCAATTCAATAAGTAAATACTACACATATAATGTATAATTTGTATAATTCACAAGTTTGTATATTTCGGAATTTATATAATATAATTTGTTTAACTTTTGTATAATTTGGAATTTATATAATATAATATGTATAACTGTTTACACTTCTGATGTTTATAATTGTATAAATTCATTATTTCGAGTTTATACAAAAATAACTGAATCATACAAATGTACCCGCAAATTATACAAACGAGACAGCTTAGACTGTAGCTACAGCCCGTAAATATACAAACTATAGCTATGGAGCATAATTAAGTTTATTATAGTGGCTATTTGCGAGAATTCCCCTATTATAAACTACAATGGAAGTAAATATTAAAAAAACTAAACTTGAAGGGTGATTTGTGCAATTCTCTCCTTTATCTTTTGGTTATAATGATTTTGTAGAAAAATTAGTTTAACTTGAGTGAGTTTATAAAAGAAAATTCATAAGTTGAATGACTTTATTGATACAAAACTATAAGTTGAGTGACTTTCTCAAATAATTTCACATTGAGTAACTTTTTGAGATATTTACTCAATTATACTTAATTGACATATATTTATCTCAATTATGACTTGATCACAATAAAGCAATGTTGTTTGATGTAAATATGGTATGAGGTATGAATTATGAATTTGTATCGTTGACTAGAGTTACATCTACTGCAATTCAGATGGCTTTTGGTTTCAAGAATGTTTGACACTGATTAACTTGATGGCATTGTGTCTGTCTTAATGGGCGTGTTAGTGTCTTCAGCTTGAATAAGAATGCCATGAATCTTCCAACCCTTAATGACCTGTGGCCTAACTCAACCCCAAAAGTTAGCTCATACCCTGAGAGGAGCTTAGTAATGAAGATTTTGGTTTCAACAATATGTCTTACGAACGCTTGATTTGTCTTAAAAGTCAGATTTTTGAGTATCTTTAGTAAAGGCGGGCACAAATGGTAAGAAATGAATATAGAGATTCATATTGCTGATCTCTAGGGGGGTTAGGTATTGAGGAGTAATAGTAGTAACAATTGTTGCATCAAATACAAGTATTGTCTGTTTAGATGTATGAAATGCTTGGCTTTTTTTGAATACTAGCTTCTTACCTGCTTGTGTGCACTGCTAAATACACCGATAGTTCCCCATCAATTATTGAAAATTGAGTTGGATGATTGGATAAACAAGGTGTATTAATGGGCTAGATGATTGTTACGTTTCATCAGTCTGCTAAAAATTGTGTCAAATGTGCGCGTGCAATACATGTTCAAGAAAATCAAAGAATTTTTTCTTTACTGATAAAGGAAGGAAACAGAGTTCAGTGGAATCCGTCCTGCTTTGCTGCTCTAAAACTGCAACATACTAAACTAAACTTGTAAATTGGGGAGAGAACCAAATTTGGTCATTTTTTACGCTCCACTAGAACGTCATAATTTGATAGAATCAAGGCATCAACTCTTACTGATATTTACAAACATGGTTATTTTCACTGATTGGTATTGTTGCATTACATGGAATGGACTCAGCTGGCTTGTGAAGTTCTTCCCAACGCCACACCTGAGTCATTTATTCGTTACACATCTCCTGTTTCTTTTTCACACCGCGTTGTTAAACTTATGATGTGCTTACTGTAACATTGACAGATTATAGTAAAGTAACCCTTTTATTCTTCTTCATTGTGATACAAGTATAAAGTTCTCATTCCTTCTTACACCTTACAGGTTCTCCTCATTGCTCTCAAACTGGAGAAAACAGAAAAGTTGTAGCAGAGGAGAAAACTGGATTCTGATCTTTAATTGTTCTTCTATACAAACAGAGGAAAACTGAACTAAAAGAGTTGCAGGCCACGTCCTCTTGTTGAAAAAATACACTATATATAGGTAAAATTATATTTAAAAAAATTAAAAGTAGGTGAGAGTGTGTATACTTAACATAAGGGTTCTGGATTCTAGGACAAGGACCTCAAGTGTTAGTAACATGAGTTCTGAATTTAATTTTTCTATATATTTAGTAAAGTTTGAGCTAAAATTACGATATTCTACTGAACTGTATATACAAGCCTACATCAGCTCTTTCTATATTTTTCCTCTCAAGCTATAGGAGCAATCACTAATGCTTGCATTAGAAAAAATTGTTTACATCGTACCCCATGAGGTGAGACCCTTCCTGGATCCTACGTGAGCGCAGAATGCTTTGTGCACCGAGCTGCCAAATTGCTTGGCAAGTATTGAAGCCTTTTGTGTTGCTTCTTGATATAGCTTAGTCGATTTGATAGCATTTTGGAGAATATAGCGTCGAAAAATTCGTAAATTCACTTGCGATGATGCATTTCTACTACAAAACAACTAATAGATGTTTAAAGAAGGATTCACAAGTGATAACAGGTTAAAAACAGAAATGAATAAATAAAAATAACAATAAGGATATTGTATTTATGTATATATCATTTGTGTGTTCTTTGGAAAATCACAAAATCAGTCAATTAATTAATTAACGATAATAGTTTAATTGCCGTTAAATATATTTTTTTTTGAACAATTAACACTCTTTGTAAAAATCTTTAAAGTCTATAGCAACATTGAATCACATTGCAATCAACTAATACCGATAAAAACTTGAACACTCTTTGTTATTTGTCGCTAAAAGTTGCTTTCGTTGTAGTGATTACTACCTGGTGTTCAAACCCATTTCAACCAAAGTAATTTTTGAGCGGATCAAGTAATCAGTCATTCATTAACTCAACTCATTTTAATTGGTGAAATTTAGTCAAACCCTCCATTTGTCACCTCTATGGGTGGCTTAGTAGCCAATAAAATAAAAAAGAGAAATTTCCCAGAATCATTTTACATAATTGGATAGGTATGATATATATCAGAAAAGAACACAATTGTGAAATGATCATGGAAACTTCATTATCCATAGTACCATATAATTCAGACAAAAATTAATCTTAGACACGATAATTAACAACAACAGGTTTAGTTCTAGTCCAAGGTATAAAAGGTTGCTCTCTAGACCACCTAAAAATGTGCAAAACAAATATATAGCTAGTAGCTAAAATCAAGAGAGTGAAAAAAATAATTAATAAAATGGAAACACCAAGGGCTTTGTCAATCCTTGTTCTTAGACTTTTCACTATGTTGTTGTGCGCAGCTTCAGTGCCAATCATGATTACCAACAGCTTCCAACTTAGTGGAGGCGAGAAAACCAAATACAGTGACGTTAAGGGCTACAGGTTATATACTTTTTTCATTTTTACTTGTTCACTATATTATTATTATTTTTTTAATTTTTACTTGTATTCTATACTAAAAATAAATCGTTAACACAGGTACGTGGTAGCAGCGGGACTAATTGGATTTGTCTACTCATTAATTCAGCTGCCATTTGCATTGTATTATGCCGTGACAGGAAAGAGGGTTTTTCATGGCAAGTTCCTTGGCCGCTTGGATTTTTACGTAGATAAGGTATATACTCATGTTGCGTTTTTCAAAAGTTAATTTGACTAATTTTCAAATTTAAATTAGATAATATTAATTCGATATTTTAAACAAAAAAAATTAGATATTCAAAAACTATATGAAAAGTACTATAAATTATAGTTTTTTGCATATCAATATGATGAAAAAATACATCGTAAAATGTTTGTCAAAGTTCTTATAGTTTAACTCTACAAAAGGAAATCATGACAATTAAAAATGGACGGAGGGAGTATAAACTATATAATTAAATAGGTGGTTTTAGAAAAGTCTCTAGAGCTTGAGTCTTACTATTATCACCTATTAAAAAAAATCTGAAATCTCAGCCTAAAAAAACGTTTAGATATGATCACACATTTCAATACTATTAATTATGTGAATTTCATGATCAAACGACTCGAGATAGCACATGTCAAGAGCTAATTGAGTGAATATATTGCAATTCAGGTGCTAAGTTTTTTCCTAGCAAGTGGGGTTGGTGTTGGTTTTGGTGTAAGTTCTGAACTCAAACGTTACGTAAATGGATTTGTAGACACAATTGAAACAACTGGGATCGATACATTCGAAGAGTTAAGGACGAAGAGTCTAATATTCTTCGATAGGGGTCATTTAGCAACTACTCCACTTCTTGCTGGATTTGTTACTATGGCTGTGCTCACCATTATTACTTCTTTCAGTCGCAAATGAAGATCGATCTACACTTTTTTGGAGCAACAACTATTAAGTGTAGCAAAATAAACCTTGAGTATTGTTGTTTAATTCGCGTGTGATCATCGTTTAAATAATTTGTGTGTGTTGAGTTTGAAGATGCAATAATAATAATATGTGTACGTACTTTGTTTCAATGAATATCAAGAGATGGAAATGTACTACTACTGTTGCTATTAGCTATATATTGTGAGAGTGAATTCATTTGAGTATGTAATGATGGTAATTGGTATGGTATTTTGTTAAATTGGGAATTTTTTTGGAGAAAATCACTCTTTGGGCCTTGGTTTACATGTAAGTGTTGGACTTATTAAGACCCAATTCTTCTTTATGTGAGATTTTAGATGGACAAATTTAGCAATGTTATGGATTGAATGTAATTGAACCTATCTATTTACTTGGAGTTGGATAGAATGGTGGAGCCAACAATTTCAATCAGGGGATTTTAAAAACTTGCAAGAATGCCAAATTAACATTTCAAAAGTGGGACTCTTAATAGCTTAGTTGGTTGGCTAACTGAACTTTCACGGGTTCAATTCCTTATCCCCATTTTTTTTTACAAAAGAAAAAAGAAAGAAATTCAAAAGTGCAATTTTGAGATTTTTTTTAATGATTGTGGTGTTCGGGTCAATTTTCGCGCACCTCAACTAATTTCACGTGATACTTGTCACCTCCCACCAGCAACATGTACCAGAAATTTTGTATATAAGAAAAAAATTGTACCCTTTTTCCGTAATTTTATCCATTGTATAATTAAATTTTCTGATGAAATAGATTCAACTGAAACCTTTTGGACTAGTTTGGAAGCAAGTAGTAACAAAAGTCTGGATGATACTTAATACATAACTAGTAATAATAATATAATACAATTTGTGATAACATTGCATTCACGTGTCATGTCAATATGTTTAATGTTTAGGTTACTTAAAAATTGAGAGGGACATTTGGTTCTTGTGGTAATGCATCAAAGTATTATATAAGGGATCCCCACTGAGCATGTCACCTTCTTTCCCTGCGCAGCTTTAGTTCCCATCAAATTATATAGAGGTTAGATGAATTGACATATTATACAAATTACAATCTCATCCCTTTTTTAAAAATCGGAACTCCTAATGAATCATGAAATTTTCATATTTACAACAACAACAATATATCAGTATAATCGCATGATTATAAATGAGGTATGAAGAGGGTGACATGTATGTCCGTAGCCTTACTACTTACCTAGCGGATTTAAAACATACTGAATCAAAAATCCAAACCAAAACTAGATCTATAGTTGGTGCGAGTGTATATATATTAAAAGAAATGTAGCACCTATTAGTTTAAGATTCTGAATACGCCTCGAGGAAAGGACACAAAGAAATGCTACCACGCACCCACTAGACCAATTTCCTTAACACATTGAGGGATCCATTTGTTAGGAGTCAATTATATATGAAGAAAATGGGGTAAACAACTTGAGGTACACGCAGACAAAACTTTAGTGTCTTAATGGAGATAAGCCAACTAACAAAAAGACAGATTGAGGCCAGCTCTAGTCAGGTCACTTAGGTAGAGTTTGTCACTTGCAAGCAATATGTTAAATTAGTTCTTCGGCCTAACTCACACCCCAAAAGCTAGCTCAAAGGGAGGAGGATTGCCCAAACCTTATAAGGAGTCCACCTATCTCATTAACCACCGATGTGAGACTTTTGTCATTCTTTAACACCCCACCTCACGCCCAGTGCTTAGCATCTGGTGCGTGGGAAATTTTGATTTTTGGAAGCCCCAACATTGGGTGAGATGGGCCCTGCTCTGATACCATGTTAAATTAGGTCTTGGGCCTAACTCACACCCCAAAAGCTAGCTCAAAGGGAGGAGGATTGCCCAAACTTTATAAGGAGTCCACCCATCTCATTAACCACCGATGTGGGACTTTTGTCATTCTTTAACACAATACCTAACTACTACTAATTTCTTTTTGATGTCTTCCAAACATCAATTCATGTTGTGCTTAGTTTCACTCTCAACTCACTCTAAAACATGGCAGTCAAATGCTTCTTCTATTTTTTTACTTAGTGCAACTAGGTCATCCTGAACTTGAACCAGAGTTCTTGCCTATGATGTAAATCACCGCACCAACTAATTGGGAGAGATCATCCATTTTACTGGTATAGACACTTATCATGACCTCCCCTTCTATGTCTTGTGGTAATGATTTTTCTGACATTACGATCTAATTACCACAACGATGTTATTCATAAATCAAATTATTTTCTGAATTGGATTTCACTTACTATCTATGGATTATTAGATTTACAAAAAATAATAATTAAACAGGTAGTGATTTTTGAAATATTTATACAAAGTCGATAAGCTAAAGAAAAGAGTTAGACTATCTCATTGATAACTTTTTTTTTTTTTTTTGTAGAGATATATGAAAGCTAAAATTAAGTTGGAAGTACAATTACTTAATTACTAGTAGGACAGGGAGCATGTGCTGCTGATTTGCTTTTTCTTTATTTTTCTCTTTCTTTCTATACCCTTTTTCTTTATCTTTTTGGTTGAAAAATGAGTTAACCTTTTTCCTAGGAGGGGGCCTTTTTAGCCTCATTGTGCCTCCATCAACCTCAGCCATATATGATAGCTAAATGCTAATTCCGAATTTAAATTTTATAAATTTAAAATTCAAGTGTGTTAGTATAATTGAGTTCAAAATTCAAATGTAATATTTATATAGTTGATTTATGTATTATCACACATATATGGAATTTGAATCTAAGTTGATGATCAATCCGTTCAATTGAATCTACATGTGATGGTAGCTGATCATATGTTTTATATATAATTTAATAATTATAATAGCTAATACAAATGACAAAAGGCAGTGTATGTGTATATTTATTATGTGTTTTTTAAACAACCAAAAAAGCAGTTTCTTAATTAATTTGAATTGACATATGCTTTTTTGAGGAAGGATCGATCTAAAGGTGAGGAATGGGGCAATGGGCTGGCTGTCTTCCTTTTCCTTTTCTATCATAAAAAAATAAAAATTAGTTTTACGAGTAATTAATCAAGATGGGAAGCAATATAATGTAATTTGTACTCAATCTAGTTTTATTATTTATAAAAAGGGATATAAAAAAGAATCTATTTCGTACGCCCTCCATTTAATATTTGTAAAAAAAATACTTTTATTGTTGTTTAAATAGTTCAAAGATGTCGTTCTTTCATTAAAATAAGATTTTTTTATTGCACTCATATTGATATAATTTTGATGAAGTGAACGTCACGATTCGAGCACGTGAATTCATTTTACCCCTCTCCTCAACTTGTTCTAACCAAATTAACATTTCTTTCTCCTATACTATTTTTAATGAGGAAAAAAATAAAGTTATAGGAAGGCAACAAACCCTAATGATCAATGCATGAATTGGGGTCCATTTAAATGTAGGAATCTTTTAATTTCTTTTTATGTGTTTAAAGAGGAGATGATTTATCAAGAAACAGACCATGTGAGTGGGGTGACTTACCTTTAAATCCAAAAAGAGAAGTTTCTTTGGGCAGATTTCAATATAGTCAAAGCCTAAAAATAAAAACATCAGAAAGCTCCTTTAGAAAAGAACCAAACGTGCAATTATACATTAAGGTGCAGTGAGAAAAAGAACAAACACTTGTAATCATCACTTTGAGCATCTTAATTATTAATTACTAATAAGCTTCTCACTTGCACAAGCTCCTATTATATAGTACAATTATTTATTTTGTATTTATATCCAACTTATTTCAATGATAGTAGTGGCGGAGTCAGAAATTTTATCAAGGGTATTAAAAAATAATGATGTATGGCGGTCAAAAGAAAACGAAAAAAAATATTGTGTTATTTGGGGTTCAAACCCAAAACTCCTTCATTCAGATGGACATCCATTACCACTACATGCACCAAAGACACAACGTTTGTCAAGAATGTCCAACTTTTAATATATATCCTTTAAATAATGTAGAATTTGACATGATATACCTACAACATAATTTTCCGACGAAGGGTCTTCTTCTAGTTACGCCCCTGATCTCACACTTTTCCTTCCTTTCATGCATTCAGTATTCAGTGTCAGAGTCAGAATTTTCACAAATAAGTTCAAAATATGGAAAAGTAAATACAGAAAGAAGTCTAATTAAAGAGAATTTAACATCTATTATACATATATACACAAAAATATTATTTTATTCATATATAAAAAGAATAATTTTCGATTGAAGGAGCTTCAAATGAACTCCTTAGCCCTATATGGCTCCGTCATAATCTTTTATAGTACAATATTGTTGATTTATCTCTCATGCAGTATATATACAGAAGTTACATTTCATACGTTTTTTTAATTTTATTTATCTACGAACATTTGATCTTTGTCGGAATGATTGCCTGGGTACAAGATCCGCTTTAAATATTCCGTGACGATTATTATCGGAATATTGAAATCTCATTTAAGTTAATAATCTCTTGGTAGGTGGATCGGAATGACAATTGAGCGGAATGGAGACTCGTTATTGATATCTTCAAAATTCACTTCTCTCGTAATTTAATTTTCATCATAATATATATAAATCTGCTCTTTAATTTAGTTTTACTTGATATTTATATTAATCAATTTTAAACGTGCACAAATATATTTTTAAATGTATATGAATTGAACTCATAAATATTGCAATGACAACAAATTCAATATATTGCAGATAATTTTCACTAGAACATGAGGGTAATTATTAAAGGTAGATATTGCTAATTCATTTTTAGCAATATAAGCCAATATATTATTACATTGGTATTTATTAGGAAAATATGTCTCATTTCTTATACAGCTGTCTGTAGATCCTTACTTATCCAAGGGAAACAAAATATATTTTTGGAATTGTCTATGTACCAGTTTTGCATTTGTTTTTTTATTAATAATGACTGAAATAATTGGAAATAATTATGAGACATCACGCAACAAAAACGACCCACTTATAAACTGTCAATAGAATAATGAACTTCACGTATGGTCACTGATATTTTTGTTTGTTTGCTTGTTTATTTGATTTTAAAAAATATATATATATTATTATTTGATTGTGTTTTTGAAATCTTAGATATTGTGATTTTTTTATATTTTAAATTAGAGATTTCAAGTTCAAAGTTATAGGAATGGAAAAACTTTAAGCCTATGTGACACAAATTTAATTAGTTGGGTTAGTGAGATCTAAATACAAAATAGATATATCAAAAGAAATTGATAAATAAATACATAGAAAAACGAGAATAAATCTTTATCCTCCCAAATACTTCACATAATTTTATATCCATCAGATCATAAAACAAAGATAATGTAAAATGATGGAATTAAACCAACTATGTTAAATTCGGACCTAATGTGTGTATAAGAGAAATGAAATAAAATTAAAACAAGTATGTATAAAAGGAACATAATCCACTAATTTAGATAAATTCTAAATCTGTCGATTAGTGTTACCAACTTGAGCTGTGGTGAGATAGTTGAGATTCCTCCACCTTTATTCAGAATTCTCGAGTTCATGAAAAAAATATATATATTGAAAATGTCCTTCTCAAAAATAGATCCCGCAATATACGAATATATCGATCATCGTTAGATAAGACCAACATTTTACTAGCGGGGGATTCTTCTATATTGTCTCGCTTTGATGATCACATTGGAATAATCCAAAGTTGTGTCTATTTATTGCATATATTCCACAAAGAAAATGAATTAGGAAAGAGGCCATTGTGTTGCCTAATTTTTGTTTTTTTCTATTTGATTTGTAAAATATTGTAAATAGTGGCAAAGAAAAGGATACCACATATTAATTGAACATTTTTGAAAGTATCCATATTCCATTTAGACAATTCCATCAAATCACTAGCTTATTGTTCTTGTGAAACATACATACCCTCCTATTGTCTTTAACTGATTAATGCAAGAGTACTTCTGAGATGGATATATGTCCTTTTGATAAGGTAAGGTCTCACAACTTCTTATTCGAATTATCAGTTTAACTGTTAAGATTTGACACAAAAAAATTATTGAAAATCACTTAGAAACAAGGTGACAAACCAAATGAACCATGCACATGAGTTGATATAGATTACATCTTGCTTCAAAACAAACACTGGACATTGTAAAATGACAGAGAGTTTGAGACATATCTAGAAATAAAATTATGAAACAACATCCTTAGTCAAGAACTTTATACACCGAATGGTATAAATATTTTTTTATGAATATTATTATCAGGTTGTCAGTTAACCCGTTAAAAAAAAACTCAAACCGTTAAAAATCGATAACCTGATAATAAAAAAAATCAAAACCGTTATCGAATCCACTAAATCAATAAAAAAGTTCAATTTATATTATCAATTTCTTTTTGATTTTAAACGACCATAAATCATACTATCTTAGTCCAGAGACGGTTGAAAAGAAAAATCACATGATATTCCAGACTTGTAACAACTCAATTTATACGGAAATTAGATATTATAACACATTACATTTTTCTTGTCTTCAATTTAATTTCTCAGACACAAAATTTATTGTTACATAAAGTTTTTTTTTCGTACCTAATAAAACAGATAGCACAAATTAAACTGCTCTATTTCATTTGGCTGAGAATGGAATTAATTATTAAGACAGAGACAAACATGGGGTCTCCATTTCTGAAACAAGTGGAAATTATGCTTTCCCTCAAACTTGTAGGACCCTTTAGACTTCATACTATACATCAATATTCTTAAGCAATTCTAGTACAATAGACCCTTATGGTTATATTCTTTTTCGAATCTTATACATAACGAAAGCTTTAGTGCACCCAACTATCCTGAAGCAATTCCCTCATTTGACGGTAAGGCTACGTAGCTAGATTTGGGGGGTGGAGGGTGAGATGTACTAATATTGAGATTTTTTTCGAAAAATTCACACTGTCAAATCTACGAGTTGACACGTACTAGCTTTACCGTTGTATCATCTTTCTATACTCGTTCTGTTTATTGCCACTAAACTCTCCTTTTTGTCTTAAAAAACACTTAAACAAACATATTCACTGTAATTCACAAATAGAACTGTAGGTTGATTTTCTTTTTTATCTTAATAAGTTATAAAAGTTGTTCACGATTGGTCGGTGGATACTCCGCTCAAGAAAAAATATGGTTCAGTTATATATACAGTAAATTTAGTACTTTGTCTTTAATTAATCATATACACCTTAAGTAAAATAAGGTATTACCTTTATTTAGAAAAAATACTTATATTATATCATAGCTGATTATAAGATAATTACAAATAAATTTTATGATAATTTATAATTGATAGCTTGATATAACAAGTTAAATGACACTTATCATAACTTGAATTTTCTTTGGAGTTTGATTTCTAAACACCAGTTCACTATACTAAAAATATTTTTAGCAGCAATTAATTAACGATAATAACTTAATTGTCGCTAAACTGTATTTTTAGCGACAATTATTGTTTTTTGTAAATGTCTAAAGCCTGTATCAATATAGAATCTGATGGCAATTAACTAAAGACTTTAAAACACTATTTGTTAATGTGTATATTTTTTACAGCTAAAAACTATTTTTATTTTAATGGTTATAGCTTTTAATTAAGTTATAAGTGCAATTTGATTGAAGTATATATGAAAATATAAACTAGTTGTAAGTACAAAAATATGGAGTCAAACCATTTGAAGAATTAAAGAGTGGGTGGAAATCTTTGGAACATACCAGATCTTAATAATTCTGTTGATTAGTTATTCAAAAACTTTTCACTTTATCGGTGAAGATTTGATTTCCAAACTTATAATTTTCTCTCCCAATTAAAAAATCTTTCATCTCATGATTAGAAGTTCTAATTTCCACTTTGTAATCTCCCTTTAGATTATCTACTAGTACTTTGGGATAGGGGCATTTTGGTCTAAGAAAGAGTTAGATTTGAATGGTATATTTTGTTGGATTGAAGTAAGAGTAGTGCAGGAAAGGAAAGATGCTATAGTCTCTTTCTAAGAGGAATACTGTCTACTCTCACTGCCTCCCTATTTAGCTACTGATTCACATAAAAATTGTGAAATTACAAAATAAGGAACCTTGAATGAACTTTGTTTCTCTCTAATTATGGTTTGAGAGGGACTTTTCTGTCATTATAACTTTGGCACTGAAAATCATGCTCTTCTTCCCTCTACCCTTACATTTTTCACTTTTCTGCACCCTAACAGTAGCAAAGGGTTAAAAAAGGACCACTATTCTATTTCCATCTCTCTGCAATTATCACTATTTGAAAATTTCATATGACAATATTTAACAAGGTATAAAATTTTAAAGGCCAAACACATATACAGACATTTAAATTTGTTCCTAAATTTTATTTTGACATTTCAATTCAATCTTGTTCCATTTTAACCCTTCAACTTCAATTTTTATGTTCCATTTTGGGCACTTCTAAGTGATGTGGCAGAGTGTGCATCACACATTCTCTAAGAGAGTGAAAGACAAAAAAAAAGTATTTTTTAAAAAAATTATAAAAAATTACCCTTTCAACTCTATTTCTTTTATGTACCATTTAACACAAAATACTAATTTTATGATTTCTTTATTTCTATATATGTTATTCAATTGATTTTGCATTTTAAAAATCAATGAGCATCCATTAATTATTGTAAAAAATTAAAACTAACGGATTATCATTGTTTTTTTTAATAAAAATAGTAACAATTTCTTTTTAAGAGTTTTCTTATATTTTTGCGTGAAAAATAACCGACGAAAGTACGTTGATTTTCTTTCTTAAAAAAATCAATGACAACCCAACGAAGTCTATCGAGTTTCAACATTTTTTTGTAGTGTTATTAATTATCAATGAACATGAGTTTTTCTTTTGCTCGTATTTAGTTGAATGAAAAATTAGAAAGCTGATATTTGAGTTAGTCTAAGTAGACTAGATATGAAAAAAAATATATGTGATGTTATTTAAATTAACTAATTGTTTTGAAAAAAAAAAATCAACACACTTTCGTCGATTATTTTTTCACACAATAATGTACATAAACTCTAAAAAATATATATTTAAAAAAAAACAATGTTCATCCATTATTGTTTAACGCAATAATGGCATGTGAAGTACACACATCCACTTTATTGATTCTTTGGAAAGAAGTGCCAAAATGAAACATAAAAAATGGAGTTGAAGGGTTAAAATGGAACAAGATTGAGTTGAAATGTCAAAATGAAATTTAGGGACAAGTTTAATGGTCTGCATATGTGTTTGGCCAATTTTAAAATCTAATTTATGATGCAATATCCTATAATTTATTGTTGCATTACGTATGAGCAGGTCATAAAGGATAAAATATGAATTTTGAAATTAAAGATTTCTCAAATATAACAATAGATCAAATTCAATAATTCAAGAAAATAGGAGAATTGACCAGAATGGTATACATGGTATTAAAACAAATTGAAACAAATTAAGAGAGTAAAAAAAAGTATAAATCAAATAAAATGAAATAAAAATGATATTATTTTCTTTAATAATGGTTGCGATAATTTGTACCAATTATTAGTTCAAGCACATGCATCTCGACTATTTTTTAGCTTACCTATTATCTCCATCAACATATAGAAATATTACACACGATATTTGATGAAGTTTATATATAAGAAATTCATAAAAATATGCATAAGTATTTTTTTTATGTTTGATGAAATTTGAAATTTAACCTCATATATTATTTTTACCTCACATCATTGACTAGTCAGACACATATATTTGTATAATTTTATGCAATTATTATTATGGCAGTAGCATCCTTTATATTGGCAGTAGAGGACAGGGTGGGTTCATCACCATCTTAATTCTGACCACCTTAGCCAACAAAGATCTTCAAATACTCCAAAAGCAAAATCTTAACACTACCAAAAAGCTCAGATAATATATTTAATTCACTGTTTTCTAGCTGTTCCTTTTCTTCTTATTTATTTAAAGGAACACACAGCTCACTCAATTCAATGGAATAGTTATATTTTACTACAAACTTACACTATCAATGATCAATATTCAATAGTAACCCACACAAAGGTCGTGAGAGAGTGATAAGTACTCTATTATCCTTAATCAAAAGTCTTTGGTTTGAATAATCTGGATTTAGTCAGACTCTAATACGATCGAGTATCAAACACAGAATAGGAAACCAAAAAAAAGAAAAGAAAATCAATAGTAGTACTTCTTTTGTTTTGATTTATGCAATGCAATATGAAATTTAAAAAAGAAAGATTTCTTTTCAATAAAAATTATAGTTATAATATGTAGATATATGTATGGTTATGAATCAGCCCATTAAGAATAAACACCAAGTTTAAAATTAAAACCATTTCTAAATATATAGAAATCTATCGTTCTTTTAAAACAGACTAGGAAAAATTGAGACGAAAAATGTAATAAAATCAAGAACCCCTACAAAATTTCACACCACAAGAGATTTCACTTTCACATTATTAGGTAGTTCATCATAGTAGCATGCACCATCCACACTAGACTTATATTCATACAACAAACTTAAGTGCCCAAAAATGTAACAAAAAAAAATCCAAAGTAGAGATGAAGAAATACAATATAGTACAACTAGTGTAGTGATGTTGGGCAAGTACTATACTTGAGATGAATATTTTGGTCATGATGAGAATTAGGAACTATACTTGTGGTTATCCTTTTAGCTTGGAACTTTTGTTTGCAAGCATGACATGTGATTTGTGAAAGAGTAAAATTAATTTTCCTTATTGCTTCTTCCTTCAATATTTGTGCCTTTTCTAATTCCATTTGTGCTTGTCTCCTTATTCTCCTTGCATTTCCCAATTCTTCCTCCGCCAATTCAATTTCTCTCCTCCCTTTCTTTCTCGCCTCTTCCGCGTACACTTTTTCGGCTAACGCCTGCCTCAACCCCTCTACACCATTTCTCGATCTGTGTGTGTCATTATTATTATTCTCCGAGTCATTTTTCTCACTTAGATCCGATGAACCAATGGATAGTTGAAGATTATGATCATCGCGTGATTTTGACGATACGGAGACATCAAAGGGGCTAGATGGAGATGTTGTAGTAGTAGTCAAGAGTTGAAGCTCTAAATTGTGTTTTTTTATTATGGCATTTGGAGTATTCATAAGAAAATTAGGCCATGGGACTGTATTAGTAGTAGTGATGAGATTATTTGTGTGATCACTTGAAGGGCTAGGACTTGAAGCTGTACGAGAAAGGCAAGGTGCTGATGGTAATTGTATTAAAGATTGTGATTCTGATCGAAGTCTTCCAAAACTACATAAGTCTTGATGCTCTATGAAGCTCTCCACCCTAAATTACACAAAATCGAATCGCTTCGTTAAATTTATAGTAGTATGAAAATATAATTAAGTAAATAAAAGTGTACTTTCTAACTCTGTAAAGATAAAAAAAAAAAAAAAAAGGTGTTAACTAAACTATAGAATAAATAAATAATTACACATTTAATTAATTTAACTAATGAAAAGGTTACCCCCACCCTCCAAAATAACAAAAAAAAAGGACTATTTTGATAGGATCAAAGATCGTCATACTTTTTTCAATCAACAAGTAGTAGAATATTTTCTGAAGAAGTCAATGAAGACATTCCTTATAGAAGCTAGCATTGAATTAATAAAATAATCATGAGGAAGAAACCCAATATATATTATATTAGTTAATAAAGAAATAGGATTGAGATGCTAAGTATAACAAAATAGAGAATGTTAGAGTATCAAGAATGACATAAACCTGATTTTGGGAGCCACACATAGTATAAAAATAAAATACCCATAGAAGGAAACAACTTCCTCATTTTGCGCTCTTTTGTTTTCCCTTTTCACAAAGCTGGGTCGATTTGTAAGCGGAATGTGATAAGCAAGTATATTTCATGTGTTGCGATAGTAAATATCTTAAATAAAAAATAAAGTTAATCTTAAATTTTATTCGAAGATTATTATTCTTATTCTATGTATCAAACAACACCTCAATTATAACTAATATACAAGTAGTACTCATCAATAGGACCAAAACATTAGAGCTAACAATGACTAATCTATTGCAACAGATAATCTGTCTTATTTTTTCAATGTACAGTACTTACATGTAGTTATCTTTTAACTGACCTGGAGAATACACGACCGCAATCGCAAGAATGACCACGAGTTCCACATGTTTTGAGATGTGCCTTGTAATCAGATTGAACAGCATATCCTTTGTTACATTTCTCACATACCCATTGTTTGTGATTACTATGTTTCCTCCTGAAGTGTTTTTTAATACCAACAAGATCACCAAGAGCATGACAAGGGTCATGATGTAGACAAGTTGGCTCTGGACAAACAAATACTCTTTTTTTAACAATAGGTGTTTCTCTTTTTAGCAATTTCCATGGTACTTTATGCCTTCTTCTATGCATTTGTAAATTTTGATCTCTTTGAAATCCTTGATTACAGATCTCACATATGTATCTATCTGATTCTAATAAAGTTTTTGGTGATAAAGATACCACTTCTGCATCTGGATCTATAAAAACAAAAAATAATTAAATTAACAACAAAGAACAACAGCATATCCAGTGAAACCCCACGAATAAGGTCTGAAAGAATAAAATGTACGCAAACGTTACAACTGATGCTAATTAATAAAATTTTGAAGAATTGTACCTGGGGTTCCAGCTGGCCTTCTTTTTCTTTTGTTGTTGTTGCTAATACAATTGTTTCCATTATTCTCTGAGGAAGTCATGAAGGGGTCTGATGAAGAATTAAACATGACTTAAATGGATTTTTATTTGTGTATAGAAATTAGTGAAAGAGAGTAAAAAAGAGAAATTAAAGAGGGTTTCTATATAGGTACCATAAGCTAGCTTTTTTGATCTCTAGAGATAGCTTTTTAGACTTTCAGCTTTTTCTCTTCATAGACTTGTTTTAGCTTCACCTTAATAAACTTCTTAATCAATGAAGAAGATTGGGTTGGGCAGAAAAATTAAAATGATTTCTCTTTATAAACTTTGCTTTTCTGCTGAAAATTGGTTTGGTTTGGGGTGGGGTATAGGAGTGGGGGAGTAGTAGTTTGAAAGAGATTTTTTTTAACGGTGGTTTCCGGACTAGTTTTTGCTTATTTTAATTATTATTTCACTAGATATTTGTATTATGGTGGAGTCATAAATACTAACAAATAACAAATTAAGGAAATTCAAATATGTCACAATAGAGATTTAAATATATATGTATTTTTTTATTTTTTTTGTTTTTCACTTGGTGTCTGGAACCCGTATTGAAGCACCGATTAAATTTGGATCGTTCTCTGCAGCGTCCATTCGGGGGTGACGCTCCCAACAAGATTTTCTTCATGTCCAGGACTCAAACATGAGACCTTTGATTAAGGGTGGAGCAGTCACCACTGCATCACAATCAATATTTGTTAAATATACATGTACTATTTTATATTTTTCTTATATTGAAGGGATTTAAAATTGTATATGTGTATAAAAAATTAATTGACTATAAAATTTTAAATGCAGTTTGAAGTTGTATTCGAAATTTCGAAACACTCAAAATCTTGTATTGAAGATCTATCTATGATATTACGTGATTATCCATTCTGAGATAATACTCTTGCTAAACATATTTGATTGTATGATTTAGATTAACTAGTCAAATTTGTGTGATTTTGCTAATTTTTTAAATTGGGGGATATAAATAATATTTAGAAAAAATAGTCAAAGCTCCAAATTCAACTTTTAAAATTTCAAATAAAGTGAATAATATTTAAATTTTTATGTTCAATATATGCCCACTTAGTTTTCGTACTCATCCCAATTTAAATATATATAAATCACCTAATTCTTTTGTGATTTATCTTTACTTGGACTGAGGACAAAAAAGAATAAGATAAACTAGTAAAAAAAAGAAGGAAGAAAGTAACTTAGTAAAGAAGACAAAAAAACATCACAAAATCACTATTTGAATTCATGTGAGAGCACAGTAAATTTGCATGCATAAATACATGCACAGCAACATTACCAACAGTGCCATCAGCAGATCCATATATACAATAATGTATTAATACATAATAATAATTAAATCTTTTTATTTTTGTCAGTCATCTTTTTTATGCCCTACAGTATATAAATTGGAACTACTCCCTTGTGAAATTATAAATCAACCCCTCTTATTCATGTCTGCTATTGATGGAGGACCTGCCTACTGTACAATCATTTGAGTTTGAAACTTTGAATAATAATCATTCCATTTCAATTTAAGTGATGTAATTTGACTGAGTACAAAAGTTAAAAAATATGAAAATACTTTACAATGTTTCAAAACAGCTTTTAAAATATTTACACCTTTGCAGACTTTTGTCACATAAGTGGGACTTGATATGTATAAAATGTTAGATGATATTAGTCAAATAAAAAAATGTGTCATATAAATGGAGACGAATGAATGGGTAAGTTTTTTTTTTTTAAAAAAAACTTATGGAAAGACTTTTTTTGGTCAAAACTGAGTTGAGGGGATGGTTACATTTAGATGATGAAAAAAAATTAAAAATGATGAGCATCAATAGAACAGTAAATTGGCAACAGTAGAATTGTCTTTTGCACATAACTTTTGGCTATGCAACTGTTTGGTTTGGTCCACCACACTCTGCAAATATCATATCACCAAACTCATGTTTTGAAGTTTAACTCACCTAATTATGGTTTTAAAGAAAATTGTGTCATCACAAATCATATATATATATATACTCCATTAAAGTTAAATGTGAAATTTATATTTAAATTGTTTTGTATATATATTAGAAAGTATAATATGTTTCGATATAGAAAAAAAAAGTATGTCACATGAATAGAGACGGAAAGAATGTGTTTTAAATTTCGATCTGCCCTCTTTTTCCCTTTTTCAACATTTTAACACATAAAATGTCAATTCTTGGAACCAAATTAAGATCTAAATAGCTTGGCTTCTTCTTGCCCTTTCTACTCTCTTTTTTTTGCAAAGAAGGATCAATCTTGAATTATTTTTCTTTTATAAGGAAAAAAAAAAGCAATTATATATGATTCATTCCATCTCTATTTAATTAAATAAAATAAATGTAGTTGGATTTTAGCCATTGAAGTATAAAAATCTTTAGAGGTGTGGGGTTTTGTTGATGCTGAAAGGTAAGACATATATGGTGATTGCCAACACCATTCTATCTTCATATAGGAATATTACAGCTACTTATATGATATATCACACTTCACCCCCTCCCCCCTCCCCCCCCCCCCCTCCCCCAATCTTATCTAATAATGATTTTTCTATAGGGTTCTTTTTCCCATTTGATCTTCCAATTATTTCTTTTTTCCTTTTTCCCATACTCTTACTTGCTTTGTTTAACTAGAGGTTTTTTATTCAAACCATAAAAATGAAAAACTTTTGAAAAGTGTTAAGGGATTACATGACATAAATTTAAGTTAGTCAGATCAATAGACTTCAAATATCAAATCAAGTAGATATCTATACTGCATTCCTTACTGGTCAGTATAGTTTGATGATTGGGATTCATTTATTCTAATTTAATCAGAATTCTTTGTTTTAATGTTTTTTTAAGGATAACTCGAAACAAAAATTCAGATTAACCGAAACTCGGAAAGTTTAAAAGGGAATAGTATTGCATAGATCAATACTAGGTCCTAGCAGCGTGCACCAATATGGTTACCATCATTATGATTTATGTGCAACAAAAAGAGAAGTGTTAAAAGGAGGAAAATAAAATAGAAAAGTAGTAACACAGATCGGAATCTTGTATTTTTAGAGAGCTCCTCTTTAATTACTTTCTACGTATTTTAATATGTTTAATTAAAACTGTACCTTAGCTTTGTTACTCCATATTAGGAGATTTAGAAATTTCTTTTTTTTGGGAAATGAATCTGCGTTAATCACGACTCGTGTCATCAGTCACATCCCGGATCTGATGAAATAGGATGAAGAGAATTCGAGGAGATGCAAAGTATATTTTATGTAAACTCTAGCCGTCATACTAATTTGGAAAATTCTTGCTCTAATTATTTTAAGAAAAGAAAATGCGACTAATTAAAAGACTTTAAAAACACGAGCTTAAAGGTATTTGATGTCTCAACATATATATACATCTAAGGGACAGTACGTAAGATATTCATTATTAATTTGATGATTAATTTAAAAAAGGTGATTAGTTTAATAAAAAAATAATTATAGAGGAAGGATGATTAGCAAAGAAATTCTATATTAAGATGTTGCATGTGTGGGAGAATCCAAATTCATATCATTTGTCTCCATTCTTTCAGCACACAATAAAATACACTTCACTTTCTTTCACGCTATCTCTTTGTTTATTCAATAACTTTTGCCAATTTTTTTCTTCTTTTTATTGTCACACCAAACACATCAGACAATCACAGATACATTGTCACTCACACAATTTGACGGAATATTTCTTACTATTGAATCCATTACACTTCAGAAATTAGAGTGTTCAATATTAACTTCTTTTTTTGTGTAGTTTTTGACATTTTATATGTACTCCATGTTGAAAATATTGAGATCATTTGACTATATATGCTACAACCTCTATTACTATATGATTTGAATATAGATATTTGGTTTTACTATGATATGACAATTGGATAGTTTGAAAAGATAAACCAGACAAAAGAGAAACGACAAGTGGCATTTGAACAGTCGCTCTAATTTGTAGAGGTGCACCCAATAATCATTACATGGTTTAGACTATTGGACTATTTTAAACTTGTGTTTCACTTCTCACCACATATCTTAATTCATTGAGTAGATTTCGTATGGCCATTTTTTATGACAAATTCTCATTTCAACTTCTTATCCAGAATTCCAAGTATAGGCCCAAGTGGCTCATTGAAGTAGAGGGTTCACCTTAAAATAATGGCATTTACCAATTATATACCTATATGCTCTCGGGGGAATATTTTCTCCTTACTAACCAAACACCAGAAAAACACGACAATAGACTGTAAATTCCATCTCTTGACATGTCCTATCACTCGATTCTAAGCTACAAGTCTTATGAGATATACGAGGAATTCTCTAAAATGCCAAGGTTGAATGGATTATTCAGTAACAACTCAAACTGAGTATCTCTGTTGTTCAGGGAACGAAAGAACGAGTCAATTTTCTGGGAAGAAACATTTACTTAGTGGTGAAAGATAGACTGATGAATTCAAGTGAAAATGTTGAAATCCAGTGGCTCATGACAACAAAAGAGAGTTGGGATGTGCATAAAGACACTTCTCAGTAGGTAGGACTTCCAAATGAGAAGTATTACCAGAATAAATATGCACATTTTCTGGCAATGGAGAGGCACCTAAGCTGAAGAATTTTGTTTTGTTCAAACCATGCCATCGCTTCTTAATATATCACAAAATCCAGTAACTGCTGGAAATGGATCAAGCTTGTGATAAATGGCCTTAATCTAAAAGAAGGTTAGGGCAAGAATTTTATACTGTCTATATAAATGGTTACACAAGTGACAAAACAGATGTTGGAAACATGGGCTCAAAGTTCTGACTTTATTTCATTAAAGGTTAGGACGGAGGCTCTCTTATGCAACACCAGCAACAGCTACACCTCCATCGCGAGTAAATTGGAGGAATCCTCTAAATGGATCCTCAATGTCCATGTTGCTGCATTTGAACCCGTCTTTCTCCAATTTTATAAGAACTCACTAGAAGTCCTCTACATTTCTGTGTGCTTACAAATCTCTAATGAGACTAAAGGACTCCTAATGAACATTTGGCACTAACATAACTAGAACTTAATCCCAACTAGTTATTGGTATAAACTTAAAAGCTAATAACTTGGACCATTTCTCAGATTGTGAACATCATTACACATAGTCTTATGGCTTATGCTAATCTTCATTGTATCGCTCAAGAGAAACAAAGTAATACAAAAATCTCAAAACAAGAACAGGAATTATGCTAA